>CM060918.1:653143199-653251815 GCA_030737875.1 Allium sativum
AATGTGTTTAATTAGTAGTTAGACTAATTTAAATATAGTGATGGATTATTATTTGTTAATGATGATTGATGTTTGTTGTGATGGACGATGGATGTGTAGTTTAGAACACACACTATTAAGCATTAGTGATATAATGCTTGTGCATAATTAGGATTTATTTAATCATGTTAATGATGGTTGCGATGGATGTTTATAACAGTTGTTGATGTTGTTTCGCACACACTATAAAACAACAATTATGGTATACATAGGTGATCGACAAATCTCCTTCGTAATTAAAAGCAATATTATTATTGAAATTGAAGGTTAATGGTTGGAAATGACACATAGGTATGTATTCGTATATATTGATAAAGTTTCTTTAAATGAATAAATAAATACCGGAACGTTCTAGGATGACAGAGAGGATAGTGCCTAGGCTTGGGTTTCGAAATAGTGTTTCCTTCTCTCCCTGGCTATCCCTAATTGATTCGACGAATGGGATGGTTAATTTGAAGTTATTTGAATTTAGAAATGAATTGGAATTTGATTTATTAAGTAAAAAATAAAAGTTGAATTTTGAGTCCGTAATAATTTGAAAAGTCAATGTAAATGGTTTTAAATGGTTTACATGAGTATATAATGGTTTTTTAAGGTATTTTGAAATACTGAAGAATAATTTTTATTGCGGTCAAAATAGAGCTTGTCGCACAATGACAATTTGCGTATTTTAGTTACAAACTTTAAACGCTTATAACTTTTGCAGTCTAAATCGGATTTCCAAGAAACAGAAAACATTTGATTTATATTAAAATGAGCTTTCAACTAAGTGAAAGCGGATTTTAATTTTGGGTTATACTTTTCCAAGTTATGTTTAAAACCTTTTGGAAAAGGTCGCTGTAAGAGCAGTTGTCGACCATAACTATAAAAAGCTATTTCAAATGTTTTAAAAATATGGAAAAATATTTGTAAAATCATTATAAATTGTGTAAAAGTGTTTTGAATCATAAAGTTTAAGTTTTAGCTAAGATAAACGATATTTTGATCAAATTAGTTGAGATAACTGTTTTGTAACGCTTTTGAAATATTATGGTAACTCTTTCTTTGAAAATAATCTAAAGTGGTAAACCGCGAGCTATTTCCTGAACTATAAGTAATCATTTGTAAATGATTAGTGGAATGCTTTCAAAGATTTAAAAGTATTGAAAATGTTTTATATGATTTATTTGATACTAAAACAGGGTTCTCAGTTTTAAATAATTCGATATGGTTGGAGATAAATTTTCCGATGTTTGATATTAATTCAGCAGATGATGACTGTTACTATTTGAGGAATTTAAAAGGAAGTTCACCATTATTCCGCTTATAGTGTGAGTTGGATAAAGAGATTAATATTGAGGATAAGTTGATGGAATTTCTACCTAGATCTAATGTCAAAGAGGTGGATAAAATTTTTAATTAAAATACAATTTCCTAAGTTGATTGGGATAAGTTGGATAGAAATAATCTTCAAATATTTGATATGAAATTATGTGGTGTAAACGTATACTTTTGAGGAATTTGGAAGATATTATTATATCATTATTCCACTTATAGTATTTGTTGATTATGAGAATTGATATCGAATATAAGTAGATACAATTTATGCGTAACTTATGTTCAATATCGAAAGATTTGGGTTTTGTTGTGAATCATATCTTCAATAATATCATTCTTGAAACCCAACGAGATTGAGTTATGGAAATTCATATTGTAATTTGAGAATTTAATCAGATCTTTGATTTCAGGAAATTTAAAGTGAGGAATTGGAAAGAAAGTATAATCTTTTTGTTAAGATTAAAGAATGGAATACTATAAAATAAATTTAATTGAAAATTATGGTTGAGATGTGGATTAAGGATTTTCAAAGGAAATTGGATTTCGATAACAAGTTATTAAGCAGAATATTAATTAATGTTTTGCGGGTAAATTATGTTTGATTTAAGGGATGTGTTTTAAAAGAGAAAGGTTAAATATGGATTTTGTAATAATTTGAGAATGGGTTTGAAGAAGTTTAATTTTGACAAAATCGAAGACGAATGGAGATTGATATAAAGCCTGTGTGTTCCATAATTGTGGTTTTAATTGCGCTTATTGTTTGGAAAGAACGGGATCGGGAATTATGTCTGAAAACCATTCCAAGTAATAATACGACGTTGTGGAGAAATACAAGACATTGGAGACGACATTGAAGACCAGGATCCTTAATGTCATAAGACTTGCTGAATGTCTCAAATGGCTGGCTCCCATTTGTAAAAGAATTTTATATATCAGTTAAGTGGCAAGAAGACCGAACGTATGTAAAGAAATTCCTGATTATTGTTTCGTTCAGACCCAGAACGGACATGTATGGATTGTGTGTCTGACATTGTAATTGACTTCGTAGCACTGATCTTTATTAATATATATCTGCTTGGTGGCGGAGAATTTATTCTCTTGCTTAACACTCTTCACTAGGACGTACGAGCTTAGAGGTTATATATTGATGGAAATCAGTGATGAGTAGTGAATGGACAATGTGGTATACTTAAGTTATGTGATAAGCTATGGATGATCAAAGCATGGCTTATTTAAGCGTAGCTTTGTGTATATTGTGACCTTGATGAACCTCACACCCCGGATTGATGGTAAACTGGTGGTCAGATTTCTTTTGTTGGTTTCGTATGTTCGGTGCATGGGGATGTGATGATGAAAGGGTACTACGAAGTCCTCAGTCTGGGACACTATTTGTTGGGTACTCTAATTCATGTATGGTGGGTTAGTATAACGGAGTTCGAGTCTGATGCACTCAAGAAAGTTTGTGAGTCCACGAATGATCTGTCATACCAGGAACCATCATGTTGGAAACCCAATCTCCACTATGAGCCCATACGATTTTGATTGTATAACATGTTAGTTACCAGCAGGATTACATCAATATAATGGGATAGGGCATTATGTTGACTAGGATTAATACATTTATTTGCGAAAAGGTTTTTCACACTATATATAGCAATAAAAGAGGATTTTCACGTATGAAGGCATTTTTTGTTATCATAAGGAAAAACTCGCCCATCTAGTGTACGCTTGCATTGTGTGATATGGGACGAGCTTATGATAGCTTCATTTTTCAGAAAGTCATTGTAGATTTCTATGCACTGGTATTCACATGGAGTAAACCCGTTCCTCATTAGAGGCGTGGCCGGTGAATTACTTAACTTTAAAATAAACCATAGAGACAACAGTTTTGAGTTCTCACACCAGTCTCATGATTGACCTAGAGTTTATTATTCCCACACCTAAACTCTGGGTGCCCATAATTTTTACACGGGCAGCCTAGTAGTTTGGTTTGCAGATTTAGTCTTGGAGTTGGTTGGAGCACGATTCTTGTTACACCCCGTGAATTCTATAACGCTAAGCTTCACAAATTAAAGTATAATTAATTCTAATTCAAAGAATTAAGGGAAACAGGTTAAGCCATTGCGTTCGTCTCGGAATTATACTTGAGATAGAGTCCGAGTTTGCGCGAATCGGACTCCGTATGAAGGAGTTATGGCCTTCGGAAGTTTCAGAATCAAATTTAAATTCAAACAGCTCAGTTTAATTTCAAAATTTCGAATTTCAGGTTCAAACTGGGCTGGGCGGGAAAATTCCCGCCCAGAGACCAGGTCGACCATAGGGTCGACCATGGAGTCAACCTGGTCACACCAGGTCGACCATGGTGTCGACCTGGTCCCCCCAGGTCGACCATAGTGTCGACCTAGGTGTCGACCTGGCTGGTCAACCTGGCTGGTCAGGTCTGACTCTGGCTCGAATTTCTAAGGCCCTGTGTGTCACTAGGGCTGACGTGTCACCTCTTGATTGGCTCTCTGAATTTTGAATGGCATAGATTCCTCCTATCTTCATTTGACGGCTCAAAACAACTTAAAAATCTATAAATACAGCCTAACTCTCAACTGAAAATTCATACAAAAATATGAGAAAGGAGTCATCATGCTGCTAGGGAGGAATTGAACAAAGCCGTCAAGAGAAAAGCCTAGAGACGAATCTAAACTAAGAAGAAGATTAAAGTTTAAATCAAAAATTATCAACGCAACGCTAGTCTACCCAAAGGAGCGCATCTCAATTTTAGAATTCAGAATCCAGAAATCAAGATTATGCATTCGTTGTAAGTATAGTGACCTTTCAGAATATGAATAAGAATTGCGATGTGATTCGATGTGAATGAAAATAGAATTGTGTTATTGTATTGTATAAAATTCTATGTATTTTGATGATTCTATCATGACTTGTGTATTGACGTTTGTGGCATAAATTGATTGATGCAAGCCTATTGAACAATTGTATATGAAAACAATGACACTTGCAAGTTTTTGGAAAAAAAAAAGAACTGATCCCTTTATGTAAATGTCGATGGCATGGACTATGTTTATTCCCTTAGTCTAAATTAGAATTTATGTAAACATGATTTAGACTTGAAAGCTTTTATGCCTACATGACCCAAAGCCTATGTTATCACTTTCATGTTTATTTGCAAGTATAATTGGATCTATGTTAAGCATCATTTGGGTTTCATAAATCATGCAAGTTCATGTTTATTTGCAAGTGAAATTTCATCTATGTTAAGTATCGTTTGTGTTTTATAAACTATGCAAGTTCATGTTGAAATAGGCTATGTGATTAAATGTTATAATTGGACCTTTTGGTGAATATACATCATGCTAGTTTTGTGTTTAACATTATGCCAAATTAAACATGTTTAAACACAAGTTCGTATTAGCCTAAACTATGCCATCTCATATGCCACCTACTTAGTTATACTTTGATTTGAATGCAAGTTCACATGACCCATCATTTATGTTAGTATCGCTAAACTGCAAGTTCATGCGCCACACACCCTTATATGTTGTAAAATATTACATGTTATTGATTTCCCCTTGTCTTACGCTTATAAAGTTAGGCTGAATTGTGTCAAGCCCAACATTTGTTATAACATTGCGAACGTATAAACAAGGGTAATAACGTTGGGTGTAAAACATGAAAATATATGTTGGCATGTTTGGCACATGCCAATGGCAATGACATTTAAGCGGTATAATTTGTTATACCCAAGAATAAAAGATACGACATTTACATATATAATTGAGAAGTAATAAAATATGTAAATTTAGAAAACACGATATGCTTAACCCATGGTTGGAGTGAGTTGTGATGTAAACCTGCTCGGAACCCCCCGGCTGTCCAGTAGTCACAACAATACCTATCCAATGTGGGTGGTTAAGCATTGAGCCCAATAAAGACACGAGGTTAGACTGAGCTACGGTGTAAACCTGCCCGGAACCGGCCGGCATATCCAGTAACCGTAGCAATACCTGTCTAATGTGAGTGGTCTGGTGCTCCTAAGAGGCTAAGGACAGGTGGTAGGGTTAAGTCAACTATAACACTTAACCAAATTCAACATGTTAACAACAATTGATGGGTGGGGTTAGGTAAATGTAGACCCTTAACCACTTAACATGTTTGACTAGAAAATCCTGGTAACGAGGGACCCGTTTCAGCAGTAACCCAATTTAGGTATCAACGGTACCCTGAAACTAGGCAGGCTGGGGCACGATTACTGGGCTGATTGTAAGCGGTCAAACGACGGCGGTGGGTGCACAGTGCAGGTCTAACGGGGTGTGGGCGTGCACATACTTCGGAGCAGACAACCAGGGCACTTGGGACACCAGTAGTATAACCTATGCCTTCTAGAATTTGTGTCGGGGCCGCCACCATGGGTCTTGATACACCCCATGGTGGGACCAGCATAGGTATCTACAATTCTTGGTGGCCGTATGACACATGTTAACACGAGTAGGAGCCGATCTTTAAATAAAGTTGGGGATCACTTCGCCCACACCATAGGGTGCCAGTTAGAGTAAACTCAAGTAGATGCAGAGATATAGTATGGGTGAGATAGTACATTCGGTTCTAAATGCCACCTCCTTAGCTTGTGACACTTTCCTATTTTCAGTATATATCTATCATGCCCTCTTCTTATTCACATACTGAAGAGTTACAAGATTTACTCAGGCTTTATGTCTGACCCTATTTTCTTTTCGTCTTCTTTTCTTTCGTTCCCCCCAGGTCCACAGGGAGGAAACTGCTCAGCTCAGTCAGGCTCTGTTCAAGCTCCAAGAACGTAGATGTATGATTTGGGTCTCTTTTGTTCGGACTATGGCTTTGGATATCACTATGGGGATTTTTTTCACTTTATTTATGTTTTATGCTTCTTTAATAATCAAGGCAGTTATGATGTTGTAATGATGGAAGTATTTTGAGACAATTATGGAATGTTTTGTTTTGAACACGTGTTGATGAAATAAAAGTCTGTTGGTTTCCGCTGTTTAAAATATGTGTATTTATATCTATCTTGAGTTTATCTGTGGCTTTTACTTATAAACCTCCATCAAAATTAAGGCATTCCCTTTGTGAGTGACCTTAACGGAGGTGGGGTGTTTCACTTGGTATCAGAGCATAGGTTTACCAGACAAGATAAATGTTTTTGAAATTGTTTTCAAAAGAAAATTTAAAGAAGCGTTTTTCAAGAAAAAGTGTTATATTTATAAAAGGACAAAATCCCCCAAAGCCATGTGCCCTGTCTATCTCTCTCTATCCTTCGTTTTGAATTTTTCCTTTCTGTTTCAACATGTCTGGAGACCTTAACCTCCCGGAAGGAGTGTCGATTCCCGGCTGGTTTAGGAGGTACTGAGAAGCAAGGGCCAATGGCGCGGGCCCAGCAGACATCCCTCCTCCAGTGGCCGCGGTTCCTCCTCCTCGTGGAAATGCCTTCGCAAAAACATGTAGAGATTTTAAGGCAATGAGTGGAAAAGATTTTTATGGGACAGAATCCTTTGTAGGGGCAAGAAACTGGCTAAAGGAGACTGAGGATCTGTTTGTCATCTTTGTGGTTGATGACAGGCAAAAGATACAACTAGCGGCATGGTTGCTTAAGGATGAAGCTTCCTATTGGTGGGAAGTTACCAATGCTGAGAGGGCACTGGAAACATGGGAAAACTTCAGGACAAGGTTTGAGATGAAATTCCTCTCCCAAGTAGAAAGAAGCCTGCAAATGGAAAAGTTCCTAACTATGAAACAGGGGAGCATGACGATTAGGGAATATGTTAATCAGTTCAATCAGTTGGCCAGATTTGGGTTAGACTTAGTAAACACCCAACACAAGAAGGCACTCTGCTTCGTCAAGGGTATGAATGAGCCTCTACACAGCCTTGCTATGACCCACGTATCTACGAGAGCGACTTATGAAAGCTTGGTGGACAAGGCGCTGCTACACGAGGAAGACCACGACAAGAAAGAAACTAAGGTGGAAGTGAAGAAAGAGGGTCTACAAGCAAAGAAAACAGACTTCAAGAAAGGAGGGAAGAACAATAAGCCCCGCGAGAAGAGAAGGTGCAATTTCTGTGGCATTGTGGGCCATATATCAAAAGACTCCCGAAAAAGGAAGGCGAAGATGGGTGGTTGCTTCCATTGTGGAGAGACTGGGCACCAAGCTAAGGACTGCCCAAAGAAGAAAGGGCAGGGACAGAAAGCTGGATCCACTTCATGGGGTCAGGTTCATGCGCTAGTGGCACCTCAGTAGGAATGAGGTAGTAATATTTCTGTAGAAAGTGTAGTCTATCTTTATGATCATCCAGTTCGTACACTTTTTGACTCTGGCGCATCGCACTCTTTTATTTCATCTGCCTTAGTAGAATCTTTGTATCTAGTCACTAGTATGGTAGAAGATCCCTTAGTAGTTTCAAATCCAATTGGGGGCTCCGCTTACTTGTTAATGGTTTGTTTGGGTTTGAAAATCTCTATTCTCGGCGTTGAGTTTAGTTGTGATGCCTTTGTCTTAGGCTTCTCAGGATATGTTTTGATCTTAGGTATGGACTGGTTATCCAGTAATAGTGTCATCCTTGATTGTGAGAAAAGAGTAGTTAGGCTCTTGACTCGGCTTGGTAACACTCTAGAAATTTCTTGTAATCCCTTGAATGCTATTATGCTTAGTTATCTGGAGTCGCTTGATGCTTCGGATGAAAATTTGCAATCGGTTAGAGTAGTCCGGGAATATCCGGATGTCTTTGAGGAGGTGAAAGGCTTACCTCCGAGGCGGGAAATAGACTTCCGCATATATCTTGTGGATAACGCAAAGCCTGTAGCTTTACCTGTCAGACACATGGCTCCAAGGGAGAGAAAGGAGCTCAATAAGCAGGTTAAAGAACTTCTCGATAAAGGGTACATTAGATGGAGCATTTCGGAATGGGGTGCTCCAGTGGTGTTCGCAACCAAAGCGGACGGTTCACTTCGCCTTTGCGTCGACTATAGGGAGTTAAACAAATTGACCAAGAAAAATAGGCACCCTCTTCCCCGAATCGACGATTTGTTTGATCACCTTGTAGGTGCAACGGTCTTCTCCCAACTTGATCTGGCAACTGGGTTCCATCAGCTAAGAGTAGCTGAAGATAATATTGATAAAACAGCGTTCAGAACCCCAGACGGTTTCTTCGAGTAGCTTGTCATGCCTTTCGGCTTGACAAATGCACCCGCTTATTTCGTAGACCTAATGAGCAGGGTGTTCAGAGAATTCCTCAACAAATTTGTGGTTGTCTTCATAGACGATATCTTAATCTTCTCAAAGAATGAGGAAGAGCATGCTCATCATCTGAAAGAAATCATGGAAACTCTTCGAGCTCATCAACTAAAAGCCAAATTCTCCAAGTGTTACTTTTGGAGAAAAGAGGTAAGATTTCTGGGGCATATAGTGTCCAAAGAACGGTTGGCCGTGGACCCCACGAAAGTAGTGGCAGTGCAAGATTGGAAAACACCAAGAAATGCAACTGAAGTTCGAAGCTTTCTTGGGCTAGCCGGTTTTTACCGAAAGTTTATTAGGGATTTCGCAAATCTCAGCCCCACTCACAAGGCTAACAAAGAAGAATCTGGCATTCACTTGGGATTTGGACTGCGAGTTTGCTTTCCAACGATTAAAAAGGGCTCTCACAACAGCCCCAGTTCTGACTTTGCCAGATGGAAGTAAAATGTTCAGGTATACACGGATGCATGTGGAACGAGACTAGGCGCTGTTCTAATGCAAGAAGGAAGGGTAGTAGCTTATGGCAGAAGATAAATAAAAGTTCATGAAAAGAACTACCCAACCCACGATCTTGAGTTAGCCGCCATCGTCTTTGCGCTTAAGTCTTGGCGCCATTATCTCTTAGGTGAGAAGTTTGAATTATACACTGACCATTGAAATATCTCTTCTAGCAGAAGGACCTTAACTTGAGGCATCAAAGATGGATGGAGTTTCTTGCCTCGTATGACTTTGAAATTTCCTATACTCCCGGCAAAGGCAACGTAGTAGCAGACGCGTTGAGCCGAAAGAAATTGACCTTAAGCCCTCTCTTTGTGGAAAGGCAAAGCTTGGAGTATATAGCCAGTTTTAACTTTAGACCCTCCTCAGATTTTGTACCGGGTTTGCTAGCATCTCTCGAAGTACGCCCTACTCTCTTGGACTCAATAGGGGCTGCACAATGTAAAGACCCTCAGCTTGTCGATGTGATTGATAAACTTATTAGGGGTGAGACTTCCACTCACCTCAGTAGGTACGCCATCGATGATAAGGGTTGGCTCAGGCGAGATGGAAGATTATGCGTCCCACAAGCAAGGGAGTTGACAAAGAAGGTTCTCGAGGAAGCGCATCATTCCAAGATGACTATACACCCTGGCGGTGATAAGATGTACCAGGATATAAAAAGGACTTTCTTTTGGAACGGCATGAAGCAAGACGTGGCAGATTTCGTTTCTAAGTGCATGACCTGCCAACGGGTCAAGGCAGAACAGAAGAATCCTGGAGGACTACTTCATCCTTTAGAGGTCCCACAGTGGAAGTGGGATAGCATTTCAATGGACTTCGTTGATGGACTACCTAGGTCGAGAAGAGGCAACACTAGAATTTGGGTAATAGTGGATAGGCTTACTAAGAGCGCCCACTTCATACCTATCAAGAGTAGAAGGACTGCCGCATCTCTAGCATCTCTTTATCTCAAGGAAATAGTTCGACTCCATGGGATACCCTCTAGCATTGTTAGTGACCGAGACCCTACCTTCACAAACGAGTTTTGGCGGAGTCTGCAAGAAGCTGTAGGCACACAGTTATGTTTGAGCACGGCCTATCACCCCCAAACCGATGGCCAGGCGGAAAGGGTGAATAGAGTTTTAGAGGATCTTTTAAGACTTTGCGTTCTTGACTTTGGAGGGACTTGGGAGGATCACCTTCCTTTAGTGGAATTTGCCTATAACAACAGCTACCAAGCTACCATCGGTATGGCACCCTTCGAAGCCTTGTATGGAAGACTGTGCAAATCACCAACTTGTTGGTTGGAGTCTACAGATAAGCTTATACTTGGGCCAGACATGATTCGAGAGACTTCGGAGAAAGTGGACTTGATACGTAGGAGAATGAAGACTGCCCAAGACAGACAGAAATCCTACGCCGACAAAAGAAGGACCGACCTTGAGTTTGAGGTTGGGGACAAGGTTTTCCTTAAGGTATCACCTTTAAGGAACGTCGTTCATTTTGGATCCACCGGGAAGCTAACACCAAGATTTGTAGGACCGTTTCCTATCATCGAGAAGGTTGGAAAGATGGACTATAGGTTAGAGCTACCCGAGAGACTGGCCGGAGTTCACAACGTCTTTCATGTATCTCACCTCCGGAAGTGTTTGCATGAGTCTGCAGAAGTGGTGGAACCTAACATTCTAGAAGAAGCTGAGGTGGAACGTGAAGCAACTGCGAGGAGAGTTCCAACCCGCATCTTAGGAACTGAAGTGAAAAAGCTACGCAACCACGAAGTCAAACTCATTAAAGTTTAGTGGAGCGACGCCGAGGAAGATGCGACTTGGGAAACTGAGGACAGAATACGCGCTGCCTACCCTCTTCTTTTCGAGGGTACATCTTTGATCTCTCTTTTTCCTTAAGTTATGCTTTATCTATCTTTTTAGGTATATCTTCTCAGTCCTTTTTCCTAACTCTTTAGGTAGAAAACAAATGGATGCAAACATGTATTTGAAAATATGTTATGGATGATGGCTGCAAATGGTTGCTAGTGATTGCTAGTGGTTGCTCGTAGATGCATATACACACACCCTAGGTTATAGATCGGCTCAGTCACTTCATATTGCATATGCATATATATATGTATTCTCATTTGTATATCGTTGAAACTTGATATGCTGTCATATGGTTGTCGCATTTGTATGAATTGTTGTGCACTCATGTAGAATTATGAATAGGAAATTTTTTTCATACATAATGGATTCATGACACTTACATGATTCGCATTAAGGAGGTCAACTGAATCAGTAGACAGCCTGATTTCTGCATTAGATAAGGACATGAACACACACTATGCATATGATGATGAAGCATTAGAAGTCTTTTAAGGACAGTGGATGCCTGTGTTTATTGGTTGAGTAGATGGACTGTTGGATGGTAGGAGATACATTCTTCCTAACTTGAAGATTTCGGGGACGAAATCCTTTTAAGGGGGGGAGGGGGAATGTAACACCCCGTGAATTCTATAATGCTAATCTTCACAAATTAAAGTATAATTAATTCTAAATGAAAGAATTAAGGGAAAAGGGTTACGCCATTGCGTTCGTCTCGGAATTCTGCTTGAGATAGAGTCTGATTTTGTGCGAATCGGACTCCGTATGAAGGAGTTATGACCTTCGGAAGTTTCAGAATCAAATTTAAATTCAAACAGCTCAGTTTAATTTCAAAATTTCGAATTTCAGGTTCAAACTGGGCTGGGCGGGAAAATTCCCGCCCAGAGACCAGGTCGACCATAGGGTCGACCATGGAGTCGACCTGGTCACACCAGGTCGACCATGGTGTCGACTTGGTCCCCCCAGGTCGACCATAGTGTCGAACTGGGTGGCGACCTGGCTGGTCGACCTGGCTGGTCAGGTCTGACTCTGGCTCGAATTTCTGAGGCCCTGTGTGTCACTAGGGCTGACGTGTCGCCTCTCGATTGGCTCTCTGAATTTTGTATGGCCTAGATTCCTCCTATCTTCATCTGATGGCTCAAAACAACTTAAAAATCTATAAATACAGCCTAACTCTCAACTGAAAATGCACACAAAAATATGAGAAAGGAGTCATCATGCTGCTCGGGAGGAATTGAACAAAGCCGTCAAGAGAAAAGCCTAGAGACGAATCTAAACTAAGAAGAAGATTAAAGTTTAAATCAAAAATTATCAACGCAACGTTAGTCTACCCAAAGGAGCGCATCTCAATTTCAGAATTCAGAATCCAGAATTCAAGATTCTGCATTCGTTGTGAGTATAGTGACCTTTCAGAATATGAATAAGAATTGCGATGTGATTCGATGTGAATGAAAATAGAATTGTGTTATTGTATTGTATAAAATTCTATGTATTTTGATGATTCTATCATGACTTTTGTATTGACGTTTGTGGCATAAATTGATTGATGCAAGCCTATTGAACAATTGTATATGAAAACAATGACACTTGCAAGTTTGTGGAAAAAAAATTTAGAACTGATCCCTTTATGTATATGTCGATGGCATGGACTATGTATATTCCCTTAGTCTAAATTAGAATTTATGTAAACATGATTTAGACTTGAAACCTTTTATGCCTACATGACCCAAAGCCTATGTTATCACTTTCATGTTTATTTGCAAGTATAATTGGATCTATGTTAAGCATCGTTTCGGTTTCATAAATCATGCAAGTTCATGTTTATTTGCAAGTGAAATTGGATCTATGTTAAGTATTGTTTATGTTTTATAAACTATGCAAGTTCATGTTGAAATAGGCTATGTGATTAAATGTTATAATTGGACCTTTTGGTGAATATACATCATGCTAGTTTTGTGTTTGACATTATGCCAAATTAAACATGTTTAAACACAAGTTTATATTAGCCTAAACTTCGCCATTTCATATGCCACCTACTTATTTATACTTTGATTTGAATGCATGTTCACATGACCCATCATTTATGTTAGTATCGGTAAACTGCAAGTTCGTGCGCCACACACCCTTATATGTTGTAAAATATTACATGTTCTTGATTTCCCCTTGTCTTACGATTATAAAGTTGGGCTGAATTGTGTCGAGCCCAACATTTGTTATAACGTTGCGAACGTATAAACGGGGGTAATAACGTTGGGTGTAAAACATGAAAATATATGTTGGCATGTTTGGCACATGCCAATGGCAATGACATTTAAGCGGTATAAATTGTTATACCCAAGAATATAAGATATGACATTTACATATATAATTGAGAAGTAATAAAATATGTAAATTTAGAAAACACGATATGCTTAACCCGAGGTTGGATTGAGTTATGATGTAAACCAGCCCGGAACCGCCCGGCTGTCCAGTAGTCACAACAATACCTATCCAATGTGGGTAGTTAAGCATTGAGCCCAATAAAGACCCGAGGTTAGACTGAGCTACGGTGTAAACCTGCCCGGAACCGACCGGCATATCTAGTAACCGTAGCAATACCTGTCTATTGTGAGTGGTCTGGTGCTCCTAAGAGGCTAAGGACAGGTGGAAGGGTTAAGTCAACTATAACACTTAACCAAATTCAACATGTAACAAGAATTGATGGGTCGGGTTAGGTAAATGCAGACACTTAACCACTTAACATGTTTGACTAGAAAATCCTGGTAACGAGGGACCCATTTCAGCAGTAACCCAACTTAGGTATCAACGGTACCCTGAAACTAGGCAGCGTGGGGCACGATTACTGGGCTGATTGTAAGCGGTCAAACGACGGCGGTGGGTGCACAGTGCAGGTCTAACGGGGTGTGGGCGTGCACACACTTTGGAGTAGACAACCAGGGCACTGGGGACACCAGTAGCATAACCTATGCCTTCTAGAATTTGTGTCAGGGCCACCACCATGGGTCCTGATACACCCCATGGTGGGAACAGCATAGGTATCTACAATTCTTGGGGGGCGTATGACACATGTTAACGTGAGTAGGAGCCGATCTTTAAATAAAGTTGGGGATCACTTCACCCTTACCATGGGGTGCCAATTAGAGTAAACTCAAGTAGATGCAGAGATATAGTATGGGTGCGATAGTACATTCGGTTCTAAATGCCACCTCCTTATCTTGTGACACTTTCCTATTTTCAGTATATATCTATCATGCCCTCTTCTTATTCACATACTGAAGAGTTACTAGATTTACTCAGGCTTTATGTCTGACCCTATTTTCTTTTCATCTTCTTTTCTTTCGTCCCCCCCCCCCCCAAGTCCACAGGGAGGAAACATCTCAGCTCAGTCAGGCTCTGTTCAAGCTCCAAGAACGTAGATGTATGATTTGGGTCTCTTTTGTTCGGACTATGGCTTTGGATATCACTATGGGGATTTTTTCCACTTTATTTATGTTTTATGCTTCTTTAATAATCAAGGCAGTTATGATTTTGTAATGATGGAAGTATTTTGAGACAATTATGGAATGTTTTGTTTTGAACACGTGTTGTTGAAATAAAAGTCTGTTGGTTTCCGCTGTTTAAAATATGTGTATTTATATCTGTCTTGAGTTTATCTGTGGCTTTTACTTATAAACCTCCACCAAAATTAAGGCATTCCCTTTGTGAGTGACCTTAACAGAGGTGGGGTATTTCAATTCTAGTTTTAGCTGGAGCTTTTATGTCTTGGAGCATTCACATTCTTCCGCTGAGTTTAGTATCTTTTCCGCAGTGTAATCGATGTACTCTGATGTACCACTTGTAACTCTGATGTAATATTATTTTAATGATAATGAAAAAGTTACTTTTATTTTGTGCAAATGTATAAGTGCCCCTAAAATCCGTCTTTATGAACGGTTTAAGTTGGTTTAATTACTGTCGAAAACCGGGCAAAAGGCCGGGTCGTTACAGAAAATGTAGTTGTTCCCATGCATTCATATATCAGATTTATCAAATGAGTTGGGAAATTCATTCTTTCTATCACAAAACAAATAAATTTCCTGTTAACTTTATCATATGCTTTCTGTAAATCAATTTTTACATGCATTTTTGGCATTCCAACTTTCCTGAAGTCTCTCAAGAGTTCATGGGCTAAAAGTATATTATCACCAATATACCTCTCCTTTATGAAAGCACTCTGATTTGCTGATATCATGAATGGAAGAAAAGGCTTTAGTCTATTACATAAAATTTTTGAACTTTTTTATAATAGACATTACAGCATGATATTGGCCTGTAGTGAGCAATTTCAGATGGTCTTTCATTTTTTGGTATCAGTGTTATAAATGTATGATTTAATTCTTCGGGCAATTTTCCAGAATGAAAGATGTCTGAAATAACTTCCAACAAATCAGTTTTATGAATTTCCAAATGAACTTTAAAGAATTTAGCACTCACACCATCAGGTCCGGGACTTGAATCATCATGGGTTGAAAAGACAACTTCTCTGATTTTTGATAAATAATCTACTTTCCTTAATAAAGTTATGTGTCCTTATTTATTGACAGTTGAAACAGGTTGGAAATTAGGAAATCCATTTGAACTTAAACCATTAAACATTAAGGAAAAGTAGTTAATAGCTTCAGATTCTATCTCATTTGGTTTAAACAGCAAATTACCATAATGATCAATCAAATCTCTAATATGATTGAAATATCTACGATTTGACATAAGAGAATAAAAGAATTTAGAGTTTGCATCACCTTGCTATAGCCATGAAACTTTGGCATGTTGTTTAAAACCTCTGAAATATATATGCTGCGTATTCTTAAAGTCTCTTTTGGCTTGCAGATAATCATCATAAATTTGTATATCCTCTGGGTTAAGATCTACTACAGTCTCTAATTGGGTAACATGTTGTTCTGCTTGTTTGAGGTTAGAATCATTTCTATCTCTTACTTTATTCTAGTTTTTAAGTTTAACTTTACAATTTTTGAGCTTCTGCTAAAACTTGTAACATTGAAAACCCAAAAAACAAGAGCTTAAACCTTTTCGAATAACTTCATAATATCCAGCATGGCTACACCAATTGTAACACACCGAGTTTTCTGTGAACATAAGAGTAACAAATCAGAGAATAATTAAATTGTAACAAAATAATTAAGGGAAACGGGTTAAGCCATTACATTCATCTCAAAATTCTGCTTGGAATAGAGTCCAAGTTTGCGTAAATCGGACTCCGTGTGAAGAAGATATGGCCTTCAGAAGTTTCAATAAAAATCAGCCCGGAATTCAAAATTCAAATTTCGAAAGTCAAAACAGACACCCGGGCTGGGCGGGGTCCAGGGCCCAGGTCGACACTAGGGTCGACCAGGGGGTCGACCTAGCTAAACATGTCGACACTAGGGCTTGAACCTAGGGTCGACCTCCCCCTTTTCCAGATCTGTAGACAGATCCATTTTTTTGCACCTGGACGCCTTTCTGACCGGATTCATAAGCTCTAACCTATTTAAACACCCCCAAACCCAGCTTTCTCTCCACATAATTTCATTCTGCCTATACTCTGCCTCTATTCTAGTTAAAAAAATAAAAATGGCGTCGCTACTCTGCTAGAATCAAAACTAGAATTAGTGCATCTTCTTCCAATCTGAATAGAGTTAAAAGAGAATCAAATCTAATCGATAGTCTATGCTAAAGGAGCGCTATTTAGTGTCATAACACAGATTCCAAAATACAAGAATCGTTCCCATTTTGTGAGTACAGTTATTTTCAGATATAAACTTTTATTATGATTTGGCATGATTATAAATCTGAATCTCAGGTTATGCTTATTCTTGTCTGTCAGATCTGTTTTTCTATGACTATTCTGTATTCCCTTTTTCTTTTTGTTCTATAGTCAGGCTACTACGAGCCTGCGCCAAATCTCATAAGAGATTAACGCATGAATGCTAATTTTGGGGACAAATAATGAATATTACATAATTGGACATGACTGATCTGTGACTGATTTGAGAAAAGAACATAGGATGTAAATTAAGATCTAGAATCAGTGCATACTATGTATAGAAGACTGTGATTTGGAAGAAGAATTATTATATGATAGCATATGACTTGGGATTTGGAATATAATGCATATTATAAGGCAAGATCTGATTTTGAGGACTTAATACATGATTAAAATTTAAGATCTAGATTTTGGGGCATATTTTATATCACGATCTATGACTTGAGAAAAAAAATGATATATGTGACTTAGGCGTAAAGATCTATATTAAAATAGGTTAACTATTAACGTGAATGCGTCTAAATATGGATTTTTGGCATCATAGGCTATAATTTGGCATAAATCATATTGTTTGGGGACTTTTTAGAGAAAATTCTGTACTGTGCAAAGTTTAATTAAAATTTGGGGCATATGACGTATTATGAATTATGGCCGTGATTTTGGCATGTAAATTTAGGAAAGATATGTAAATAGAATTTTAAGAAATATTTAATCCGTTAAATCTGTTGAATTGCCTAATCTGCTAAATCTGTTATCTGCTTATTCTGTTGAATTGCCTAATCTGTTAAATTTGTTATCTGCTTAATCTGTTGAATTACCTAATCTGCTAATTCTGCTGAATTGCCTAATTTGCTAAAATTGTTATCTGCTAAATCTGTTGAATTGCTTAATCTGTTGAAAGCTGAATAATTCTAAATTGGAGGCTCGATCTAAAATTGAGCAAAACATGTTAATAGAACTTTGGATAATCTGCCGTAACTTGTAAAGAAGTCAAATCTGCTAAATAGACACAATTAGTCTGATAATTTCTGTAATAGAATAAAATTGGCTATGACACAAGATTAGACTCTGTTTGCGGTGGAAGCCTGCCCGGAACCAACCGGCTTAACCAGCGACCGCAAACTGTCAGTCTAATGTGAGAGGTCGTAGGCATAACTAAAATATGCTTAGACACGAGGTTAGGTCTGGCTTGTGGCAGAAGTCTACCCGGAACCACCCGGCATATCCAGCGGCCACAAGCTACCGACCTAATGTGAGAGGTCTGTGCATTAATAATTACTTAATACAAATCTAAGATAAATATGATACCTAAAACGTGTTGGGTGGATAGGGTTAAAACAATTGGTCTGATGAATCTAATAAACCCGTTTCGTAAATCTGTAAGCCCAATACAAAGTTAGGTAAAATAATCTGTAAGCCTGTTAATCTATATATCTGATCTGTTAGTCTAAGAACTTGTTAACTTGATTGTCTGATCTGTGAACTAGTAATTTGAACTCTGTCTGAAATCTGTAAACAAGTTAATCTGAAATCTGTTAGTCTGGGGACACAAGGTTAGGAGGGGAAATACTTGTGTCATCTATTGTTTGGGACCTATATTAGTCAGTAACACTTTCTGGTATCAAAACTTCGACCCCATGCTATGTAGGGGTCTGGGCACGCTTACTGAACTAATTATAAGCGGATCATTCTGATAATGGCGAGGGATGTTGATGGTGCGTTCCAACCGGGTCATGTGCGTGCATGGATCTGGTCTGCTTTGAGGATGTAAGACACCGTGACATCTGTAAATAAGTCTGTGCCAATAGGTTGCCACTTTAGGGAGTGATACACCCTACTATGGGGCCAACACAGGGTATTTATGTATTAGAGAGCCGATCGATTGGGGGTAGGACTTAGGGTACACTTACTTCTGTTTGTTTCTGTTGGTACCGTCTGTTTCTGTTGGGTGGCAACACCTGTCTATTTCTGCGTGGTACCATCTGTTGGGGTGGTAAAGGCCCATTACTAGTGTACACCTAATTCTAACATTCTGTTTCCGTAAGGATTATTCTGTTTCCATCTCTGATTCCGTTTCCGATTCCGTTTCTATACCTCCTGTCTGTTGGGGTGGTAAAGGCCCATTAATTGGATGATAAAGGCCCGTTATTAGTATTCTGCTTCTGGACCTTCTGTCTGTTCGGGTGGTAAAGGCCCATTGCTAGCATTCTGTTTTTATAGAGATTATTCCGTTTCCATTTCTATTTCAGTTTAGACATTAGGGTAACACCTAATCCTGTTATACTAGTATTAGTGCAGAGAAGTGAAGACTAAGTAAGAAGCTTAGCTTAGTCTCTATCATTCTGTTAACCTGCTATTCCTGTTACGGTTATCTCTCATCCAGTTTTATTTACATGTCATGATAATATTATCTGTTTATATACTGAAAGTCACTGGACTCACCAGACTTATGTCTGACCTAGTTTGTTTCGCCTCTTTTCTTTCCGTTCCCCCCCCCCCCCCAGGTTTTCAGGGTGGAAACATAGGAGCTTGATTCAGATTCTCTCTGCTCAAGTATTGCTTGGCTTTGGCTCTATCTTTCCATGGTAGTTTATGTTGGGGATTATGACTTTAAAAACTAAGCATCCTGAAGGCTTTTGTACAAGACCGATATTTTGTACTTGAATTCTGATATTGTGATTTGGAAAGATGTAACCAAACTTATTTCTATTTCTTTTGTAATAAAGTTATTAATTTTTCAAGTAATGCTTTATCTGTCTTGTAAATTTCTGTTCTGCCTACTAAAACGCTCCATCAAAGTTAAGGCATTCCCTCTGTGAGTGACCTTAACGGAGGTGGGGTGTTACACTTGGCATCAAAGCTGAAGGTTAGCAGATTTGATAAAAGTTTTTGAAAACTATTTTCAAAAAGGTTTTAAAAAGGAAGTATTTTCAAAAGTAGAGTTTATTTTGAAAAACATAATCCCTAAAGCCATATGCCTATCTTTCTATCCTTTGTTTTGAATCTTTCTTTTCCTTTCGTTTCAGCATGTCTGGGGATCTTAACCTTCTGGAGGGCGTACCGATACCGGGCTGGTTCAGGAGGTAGCTAGAAGCTAGGGCTAATGATGCAGGCCCAACAAACGTCCCTCCTCCCCCATCTGCAGCGATTCCTCCTCCTCCTCCGCACGTGAATACTTTCCCGAAGATATGTAGAGACTTTCGAGCCATGGGTGGGAAGAACTTTAATGGAACTAAATCCTTCGTGGAGGCAAGGAACTGGCTCAAAGAAACTGAGGATTTGTTCGTTATCTTCAAGGTGGATAATAGGCAGAAGATACAATTGGCGGTATGGTTGCTTAAGGACGAAGCTTCTTATTGGTGGGAGGTCGCAAATGGAGAGCGTCCGATAGAGAGATGGATGGATTTCAGGCATAGGTTCGAGATGAAATTCCTCTCATGAGCGGAAGAGAGTCTATACGTAGAGAGATTCTTGGCATTGAAGTAGGGGAATTCATCAGTGAGAGAGTACGTCAACAAGTTCAATCAGTTGGCAAGATTCGGCTTAGATTTGGTAAATACACTGCATAAGAAGGCACTAAGGTTTGCTAAAGGTTTGAACGAGCCACTACACGGATTGGAAATGTCCCACATTCCTACAGGGGCTACATTCGAGAAATTAGTTGACATGGCTTTGATGCATGAAGAGGAAACCAAAAGCGAGAAGAAAGACGAAAAGCTTAAAGGACCACAGAATAAGAAGGCGGGGCCCAAAAGGAAACACAAAAGAAGGATGAGAAGTCTGAAGATAAGAAGGAGAAGAAGTGCTTTACTTATGGAAGCTCGACCCATCTAAACAAGGATTGTAGAAAAAGGAAGGGCACTTGTTTCAACTGTGGTGAGATGGGACAATTCACTAGGGACTACCCGAAGAAACGAGGGCAGGGGAAGAGGGCAGAACCCACTTCTGGAGGACAGGCGAATGCTCAAGTGACTAGTAGACAAGATAGAAATAAGAAAATTTATGTAGAAGGTTTAATTTCCTTATCTGATTGTGGAGTTAAAACTCTTTCTGATTCTGGCATTTTGATTATGAAATTGAAACTCTGCACTTTAATACTAGTCTTGTTTCTGGTTCCGCTATAGTCTCAAACCCCATGAGGGTTACGACTCATCTGTTTGTGATAAGTTGGGGTTTGAGGGTATCTGTGTTGGGCGTTAAGTTGACTATGACGCATATATTTTGGGTTTTTATCATGCTTAGTTTCCTAAGAATCATTTGGTAATCTGATCTGTATCAGTAGTCTGTAGGTATCTGAATATTTCTGAAAAGGATATGAGTTTTTACTCAAAGCGTGAAATAGATTTCCAGTTGGGCATTTGTTTAATGGGAGTGATTCTCTGAGTGTTAATCTGATGTTGATTTCAGTCTTCGGGATTGATACTTAGGGGATTATTCTCTTAAGCCGATGTCTAATGGGCACCTAGCTTTAGTTTTAATTATACCTGCTTCTGTCACTCAGTTGTATCATATCAATCGAATCTTCGACCTTTAGGTAGAAACTAATGGGTGTAAATATGTGTTTGAGATATGTTATGTTTGATGGTTGCAAGTGGATGCAAGTGGTTGCTAGTGGTTGCTTGTGGATGCATATACACACACTAGGCACTAGATCGGCTCAAAAACACTCTCATACTGCATATGGATGTGTGTGCATTTTTAAAATTTTTTTGATACAAAATGGTTGACTCAGCACATGGATGTTGCATATGAATGAAAGATTGTGCACTCATATAGAAATGATATGTATCAAATAGGAAAATTGCATACATGTTGGACTCATGGCACTGATATAATTCACATTAAGGAGGTCAACTGAATCAGTGGACCGCCTAAACTTTGCATTAGATAAGGAGCATATACACACACTTTTGCATATGTTCATACAACGTTAGAAGTTTTCTAAGGACAGTGGATGCTTGTGGATGATGGTTGAGTAGATGGGTGATTAGATGGTAGGACACATTCTTCCTAACTTGAAATTTCGGGGACGAAATCCTTTAAGGAGGGGAGAATGTAACACCCCGAATTTTCTATGAACATAAGAGTAACAAATCAGAGAATAATTAATTTGTAACAAAATAATCAAGGGAAACATGTTGCGCCATTGCGTTCGTCTCGAAATTCTGCTTGGAATAGAGTCCAAGTTTGCGTAAATCGGATTCCGTATGAAGAAGATATGGCCTTCGGAAGTTTCAGTAAAAATCATCCCGGAATTCAAATTTCGAAATTCAAAACAGACACCCGGGCTGGGCGGGAAAATTCCCGCCCAGGGCCCAGGTCGACACAGGGTCGACCTGGGGGTCGACCTGGCTAAACAGGTCGACACTAGGGTCGACCCTAGGGTAGACCTCCCCCCTTTTCCAGATCTATAGACAGATCCATTTTTCTGCACATGGACGCCTTTCTGACCGGATTCGCGAGCTCTAACCTATTTAAACACCCCAAACCCAGCTTTCTCTCCACACAATTTCATTCTTCCTATACTCTGCCTCTATTCTAACTAGTGTGAACCCGTGCTTCGCACACGGTTTTTGTTTTAAATAGTATTTACTGATGAATTGAAGCAAAAATAACATTTTCGTTCTAAAATCCGCTTGCTCAAGGTACCACATGCATTTTTTTAGATTCAACATACCACGTGTTACCATTGATGATAATGAATGACTCTGCTGTGTTAGAAGAAGGGATATAAGAAGAATAAATGAGTTTAGATATAATTTTGACATTATCTGTTAACGTTTTATGTTCACTATGTACATACAAAAATGAACTTATTTCTTAATAGCCAACATTTGTATTAGCTAGTTTAACTTGTATTAATAAAATAAAAAAAATCTGAAAGATGCGCAAGTGCGTTCCAGCCGACCTTGGCTTTAACTATGTCAAAGGCTTAGATTCATGGCTAATTATTTTCAAAACCAAACAGCCTGAAAACTAAACTATTAAATAAATTGATCGAAGCTGAATCAAGAGAAATAATTACATTAAGTTCATAATGATACGTTGCTTTATTATATTTACAATTATACAGCTTGCAACCGTGCTGTATCATTTCTTTGTATTCCTGCAACTATGTTGTATCATTGATTCATTTCTTTGTATTCCTGATTATGCGCCTACTTTCAGCTATGCTGCCCTCCACACAAATTCATGAAGAGCAAGACGATTTACAATTTCAAAATTCGACCTTCATTTCTTCTTCAAATGCCTAAATCATTTAGTTCATATACATTAAATGGAAGATAAATCCAATATGAAGTGATTGCAATTTTGTTATAATTACCATAATAAGAATATATACATTTTTTTCTTCTAGATTAAAATAGAAGAAATAAAAAAACAATGAATAGACATATGGGTTACACCAATAAGATTGAACCATTTAAAAAAGACACAATTTAGGACGTGCTTCACATATGGAAATGGAAAGAATTTTTGGAAATGGCAAGAAATTTGAAGATGCAATCGAACCATCATAAGGTTTTTATCAAAATTTAAAGTAAAAGCAATGAGGCATTGGGCATGAAAAAAAATATGAGTTGACATCTATCATTGTAGCTTGCACATTCAAAATCTTCACGTCATAAGAGTAGGAAAAAAATTTGCAGTAAACTTTTACATGCATTTTGTACAAATTATCATTTAAGGAAAAAAAATTGAACATTGTAGTTAACAATTATGTATGCATAAATTATATGCATGTACACTTTCTGATAGAAATAAAATAAGCATGGGTATCGAATATAAGTGTCCATAAGCTTGAAAAGGTTGTTACTTTACAATTTGATGTACACTTTATTCCATACTTTGTTGCATAGGCTGCACAGGCTACATAAGCTGCAGCTATAAATGCATTTTGTACAAATTATCATTTAAGGAGAAAAATCGAACATTGCAATCAACAATTTTGTATGCATAAATAATTTGCAAGTACACTTTTGATAGAAATGAAATAAGCGTTGGTAATGAATATAAGTGTCCATAAGGTAGATAATGCTCGATAACCTTCTCAATGCTTTCACCGACTTTGGCTTTTTTCCTAGTCTGAGCTTTCTCTGCTGTAACCTTTCTATCATCATGATTTGTCGATTGTATACAATTTGGAACGTGTTAAAAAATTCTTGCATGAATGGATCCCATGTCTCTCTGAACTGACACAGTTCTCAATTTTGTTAACACTTCTTTACTTGCTTGTCATTGAAGTGTTGGACTGCAACTTGTAGGATTAAATATGCTTCCCATGCTTTCTTCAACCATCTTTTTCAAGAACATTATAAAAAAAGTCAATTTACAAAGAGATGTCTGAATTTGTAACATGGTACTTTTAAACATCATAAGTATCTGGATAAATTACTTGAAACAATGTGACAAAATTTCTGTTATAAAAGTTAGAAATAAATAGTTAAACTAAGCAAAGATTTTTAAGATCTGATAAATACATAATTAATATATTTACTTATGCATCAGTAATAATCTAGCAGCTGCAATTTTGCATATTTGTTAGAAATTTAGTGCTTATGACAACGTTAGATACATTAGAAGCCCGTAACGTGCAAATTAGAGCAGTGAAGATAAACTTATTCAAGCTGTTGTTTTATTCATCTAGACATTAAACAGTACCTAACGCAATAGATATCTAATTATCAATACCAAACCAACAAAAAAAACTCTTATACAATGAAAAGGAAAAAGACATAATAAATATTACCATCGGTCTTGATAGCCTTAACATCAGTTTATTCACTTATTCCTTGGACACAGTAAAAGCAAGTACACCATTCTCCATTGCTGCCTTCACCTGATCCATCTTCGCTCCCCTCCCGAGCATTTACTTCACAATTTCTCTTTCCCTTCCAGCCAAGATCTATGGTCAAGCCTTCCCCTGGATGACGATATAATCTAAATGCAATCTCCAATTACCATCCTTATGCTACTAACGAACCATTAATGAATATTTTATTATGATACCACCACCACCAAAAGCAAACGACAATATTGTGGTTTCATATTCTTAGCAGTAAGTCGTATACATAGTATTACATGATATATCAGTTTACTATAAATAGATGTAAATTCTATCAGTATAATAAATAACTTTCAAAATGCTTATAATGGACAGAAACTACAGTTGTTTGGCTATACAAAATGATGAGATACATATTTGGATTTGATTATATATGAAGCAGGTAGTCTTGAGCAAATACGATACAGTGTGTACTTATTTCACAAATCAAAAAAAGAAAAGATTGTTGTTCTACCGACAGATCAGATCAGGCTAACTTTTGTAAGGTTAGCCAAGGCAGTGAATTAATAATCTTGTCAAAGTATATTGGAGTCAATCATGGTCATATATTTACTGTCAGTAATGATATTTCCATTTATATTGGTACAATTTGAATAAATGCTATACAAATCTAGGTGGCAAAACCCGGTGAGACAAACATAGCATAAGGATTAAACGACTTGCTGAAACCAAAAATTACTTTCATCTATTTAATATGGTTATATCATTTACTCGCGGTATATGGATAAATTTGAAGATATTTGCCAAAAATGTGATATTTCTATTATTGCTATTTTTGCTTTATAGAGAGGATGACGGTTGTTAAATAACGTGCTTGTAACAGAAGTCCTTGTGTCAAATATTATATAATTTTTTGGTAAGAATCAATGTGTAACATGAATAACTCCACATTTTACGAAAAATTGCACTTCCCAAAAATTGTTTAAAAATTGCGTAGCATGGGATAGAATTTTGCACCTTCCAAATACTTCTTCAAAGTTTGGATTTCGGATAGTATTAAAATAAATTGGTAAACGACATATTTATAGAAATGTACATCCTTACAAATAGCTTGGATATGTTTGCAAATCTAACTTAATTTCCATGAAAAATGGAGTTAATGGTAAGTTTATGGTTATTATACCATCATCCATACACAACTTGTATGTATAACTTAAATAAATATTAATGTGTGCCAATTTGTAAAACATTGCAGGTACAAATGTGTAAGAAATCTTATGCCAATCTAACATAATAAAGAACATGTAAAAAGTCAACATTTTCATTGGAAAAATAAAAAGGATCTAAAATTTAGAAGGAAATGCTCCATATATGTTAAGAGCCATTAAAGAATTATTCAATCAGGCAAAAAATACAACATTTTATAGATTAATTCAATCAATTTGTTATCTCACTTGTAATGTCGGTACAATTCATGCTATTGTTGTTTTGGATATTGCACTTAATGCTGAAACATAAAAAGTATATTGCATGTTATTTTCTATAGTGCATTAGAAGGAAAAATATATTTACAGTATCATCACCTTCCTAGTTATTTATGATAATATCTCTCTACATAAGCTATTACTATTTCTGGTGAGTGTTCTTAAAAAAAAATGTAGTCTCAGCCCGTTAGACAGTATGAAATTTTGAGTACCTATTTTTGTTGCATTTCATTATAAATGCGTATCTCAAACAATATTTGATAAAAAAATATTGATAGTCGATTTATAACCATAAAACCATGTGTCAAAATTTTAATTAAGAATTGAGTACATAATTGATTCAATTTTCATGGCTTGGTTGAATTATTTGTGCATAAAATTTAATCATTCTATCTATAGTTGAAATATAAACTTTCTTCTTACATAAATCAACAATATAAAAAAACAAAAAATGTGCTAAAAGGGAATATAGCAAACATATATAATGAGTGCTAAGAATTAACTAAAAATTTATTTGTATATACATTTATAACATGCATGTGACAACTTGTGAAACGTCTTACCATAGCTCCTAATAGAACTAAATCAAAGCTACTTAAATTACGTCAAAATTATATCAAAGAAACTCCTAAACAACAATAATTTAAACATTACTATAAATAAATGTTTGTGCACATTAAAAATATATTAGTAACCTTGGTATCAAAGGAAGCCAACAAAAATCAAACATGTCATAGAAATTAAAAATGCCATACGTCTATTAACAGCATAAGCATATAGAGATTTCATGTATGGAAATCATACCTAATAAAGCATGGAAATAAATCATAAATGATCTCCTTACTTTGCAGGATTATACTATGAACATTTCCATGTTAATTTGTTTTTCTCCTAATGTCAGTACACTTTTTGTTATTGTCTATGATAATGTTCACTCAATTTACATGGTTTGGTTGAATTATTTGTGTATAAAAATTAATCAAGCTATCTACAGTTGAAATATAATTTTTTTTTCTTACATAATTCAACAATATAAAAGACTGGAAATGTGCTAAAAGGGAATACAGCAAACATATATAATTAGAGCTTAAGAATTAACTAAAAATCAAACATACCGTAGATGTTAAGCATGCCATAAAAAAACTATCTATTAACAACATGGAAAAATATAGAGATACCATGTATGGAAATCTTACCTCAAAAAGCATGGAAATTAATCATATATGATCTCCTTACTTTGCAGGAATACACTACAAACATTTCGATATTAATTTGTTTTCCTCCTAATGTCAGTACGCTTTATGTTATTGTCTATGATATCGTTGGCTCAATTTACATGGCTTGGTTGAATTGCTTGTGTACACAAATTAATCTAGCTATCTATAATTGAAATATAATTTTTTTTCTTACATAATTTAACAACATAGAAGACTAAAAATGTGCTAAAAGGGAATACAACAAACATATATAATAAGTGCTTAAAAATATATAAAAAATCTATTTGTATATACATTTATAACATGCAGGTGGCAACTTGTGAAAGATATTACCATAACTTCTGATAGAATTAAATCAACGCTACTTAAACTACATTGGAATTAGAAAAAAACACCTTAACTTAAACCATACTATGAACAAATGTTTTTGCATTTGAAAAATATATTAGCAACCTTCGTATCAAAGCAAGCCAAAAAATAAAACATATCGTAGAAATTAAGCATGCCATTAAAAAAAACTATTAACAGCATAACAAATATAGGGATTTCACGTACGGAAGTCTTACCTCAAAAAACATGGAAATAAATCATATATGATCTTACTTTACAGGATTTTACTACAAACATTTCCATATCAATTTGTTCTACTCCTAATTTCAGTAAAATTTATGTTATTGTCTATGATATTGCTTAAAAAGCATGGAAATAAATCGCATACGATTTCCTTACTTCGCAGGATTATATGACAAACATTTCCATATTAATTTGTTTTCCTCCTATTGTCAGTACACTTTATGTAATTGCCTACGATAATGATTTTTTGTCAAAAATGAAACTTATATCGAATGTTTTTAAAGCTCATAGGAGAAAAATCTTGCTCACAATATTAACACTTGCATAATTCTAAAGTTAACAGACATACACATTCAAATCTGTTGCACCATATGTAATTCAATTTGTTGCTAAGTAAATGATTTTTCCTATTTAAAGCTTCAATCTGTTGCACCATATGAAATCTAGATACTTCTAATCTACATTAAATCTAAAATACATAATGTATTTTTTGTCTATTCTTAATTAATGTCACAATATATGGTGAAAAATGACAATCTATTGATACTTGAGTACAAATAATGCATTTTAACCACACAAAAATGTGTCAAAATCATGATTAGTAATCTAGTATTTCGTTTTCATAATTTATTCCAGTTATTAAATTTATGATTTCTTTCCCAGTTTCATATATAAATTATCCATGCCATTATCAAAAGTCAAAGGCCTCAATGGTTTGAATGAGCCAGTGACTCTTTACAAAGTTAATTAACAGATTTGTATGCAATTATACATGGAAAATTGAGTAAATTTTGAAATTACCTTAAAAGAATAATAAAAAAACGAAGGGGCTTAATGCGAATCAAGATATCACCTAAAATGTTTGCGTCGATCTTTGGTAAATCAGGAAACATCGAAATGTTTTCGTTAGCAGAATAATGGACCAGTTTGCATATATAATTGGAAACTTTATTTAATGACAACGTATATTACTATACAAATATTATGGAATCAGTTTGCAGATACATTTGACTATATTCTTCTTTCAAATGTGCAGAAATATGATATAGTCAAACCAAAATACTGCTGCTATTGCACACAGACTACTTTGTATTTTTTTTTATTTTGTTGCTTTATGCTCCTACATAAAAAACATGGCACGTATTGACATATTTACCAAAAGTAGGACAAAAAGATACCATTGGGACAACTTATCTTGTAAAGGGAGACATATATGGATGAACTAAAATATGGTTAGGTATTTAGAAACATGTTTAAAAATAAACACATCAAAAATGAGAGAGTTTGCTCAAAAATGAACACATCTAAAATGGAAGTGTTAAGGTTAATACAATGTTTCAAATTACAACCATTGATTATGAAATATATAAATAAATTAACTTAGTAACATATTATATTAATGTTCTATCATCTAAGTGGGTAAAAAACATTCAGTTTGATATATATCGTGTTTGCTTAGCAGATCACTGACACAACTCAAAATTTATAAATACCTTGAACTAATGTTAACTATCCTACAACTCTTCTGAAGTTTGCATCAGAACTGTCCATAAAAAGTTTCAAAAATAAATCGTTGATTTAGCAGTAGGTTAGCAAGGCGTTGATATGGTAGAACAGTTAGCAATACCTTTATAATGTATAATGGAAAATGTAATCGATATATTTATTCTTATTAGCTCAATGAGTATTGAATTCAAATATAAAAGCCTATTATTATACGCAACTTTAAAAGGAAAGTAAAGACCAAAAAGAAATTAAATAGGAAAAATCATTTACTTAGCTACAGACCAAAAGAATATAGATTGAAAGAAAAGGCCATAACTTTTCTTGTAATTCAATATCCTAGTATTTGAATGGTTATTTCTGAAAACATAGATCGAAACCAAAAAAAAAAAGATATTTACCCATTTAGTGTGCTGCTGAAAAATCTCGTCTGGGATAGGGAAGAAATCAGACATCAGGAGAAAAATAAGGGCAAATGGACAATATACACCATAGTAAGCTAAATAATAACAAATATTATAAATCAAATTGGCTAATGTCAGTCTCCATCCCACCTCTTGTGCTGAACAGTCTAATATAATCCTGTTCTGACCTTACGTTTATTATTACATAAATTACTTACATGAAATTAAGACAGTCGAAGAAACCTCATTCATTGAATGCGCTGTGAGATTCCGATTTGCAAATTTGATGTTCTGCAATATAAGACAAAATCATTGATATCAGTATGGACAAATAGATCTAAAAAGATGGACAAAGAATCGTATCTTTTCACTTATCACGCGCAGGAAAAAAATTAACAGATCTGAACAAAAGAAGATTGCATTTCCAAATACATTCATATCTGGAGTTAATCAACAAAACACACGAGGAGATTTATATATTTTCAATCTATACAGCAGGAAAACCATGGAGATTCGTAACAAATAAAACTCGTTTCAATTATTTAAGATCTTCAAAAATCCACCCAAAAAGAACAAAGAAATAAAGTAGTGGAAAAAACGACAATGGAGATTACCTAAACGCGACAATCATTCCAGGCGACCTGCTTGACCGATGTTTGAGAAACGCGGTAGGCATCGATGACGGAGTGAGGAAGTATAGCCAGAAGACAATCAGACACAGTGAAAATATTGGGGGATATTTCTGAGTTGATTTGATAGGCATAAATTAAAATTAGGTTAAACAATGAAGGGGAGGAGAACGAAATTATGTATATCTTAGGACGTTTGAGCTTACTAATACACGTGGATTGTCTTAGAGCTAATAAAGTTATACCCAGCTTTAATAGTATAGTATAGATTAAAAAAAAATGGAGTCGCTACACTACAAGAATCAAAACTAGAACTAGTGCATCTTCTTCCAATCTGAATAGAGTTAAAAGAGAATCAAATCTAATTGATAGTCTACGCCAAAGGAGCACTATTCAGTGTCAGAACACAGATTCCAGAATACAAGAATCGTTCCCTTTTTGCGAGTACAGTTATTTTCAGATATAAACTTTTATTATGACCTTGGCATGAATATAAATCTGAATCTGAGGTTATGCATATTCTTATCTGTCAGATCTGTTTTTCTGTGACTATTATGTATTCCCTTTTTCTTTCTGTTTTATAGCCAGGCTACTACGAGCCTGCGCCGAATCTCATAAGAGAATAACGCATGAACACTAATTTTGGGGACAGATAATGAATATTGCATAATTGGACATGAATGATCTGTGACTGATTTGAGAAAAGAACATAGGTTATAAATTAAGATCTAGAATCAATGCATATTATGTATAAAAGACTGTGATTTGGAAGAAGAATTATTATATGATAGCATATGACTTGGGATTTGGAATATAATGCATATTATAAGGCAAGATCTGATTTTGAGGACTTAATACATGATTAAAATTTAAGATCTAGATTTTGGGGCATATTTTATATCACGATCTATGACTTGAGAAAAAAAAGATATATGTGACTTAGGTGTAAAGTTCTATTTTAAAATAGTTTAACTATTAACGTGAATGAGCCTAAATATGGATTTCTGGAAATTTGGCATCATAGGCTATAATTGGGCATAATTCATATTGTTTGGGACTTTTTAGAGAAAATCTGTACTGTGCAAAATTTAATGAAAATTTGGGGCATATGACGTAATATGAATTATGACCGTGATTTAGGCATGTAAATTTAGGCAAGATATGTAAATAGAACTTTAAGAAATATTTAATCCATTAAATTTGTTGAATTGCCTAATCTGCTAAATCTTTTATCTGCTTAATCTGTTGAATTGCCTAATCTGCTAAATCTGTTATCTACTTAATCTGTTGAATTGCCTAAACTGTTAAATCTGCTGAATTGCCTAATCTGCTAAAATTGTTATCTGCTAAATCTATTGAATTGCTTAATCTGTTGAAAGCCGACTAATTATAAATTGGAGTCTCGATCTAAAATTAAGCAAAACATGTTAATAGAACTTTGGATAATCTTCCGTAAATTGTAAAGAAGTTAAATCTGCTAAATAGACATAATTAGTCTGATAATTTCTGTAATAGAATAAAACTGGCTATGACACGAGGTTAGACTCCATTTGCGGTGGAAGCCTGCCCAGAACCAACCGGCTTAACCAGCGACCGCAAACTGTCAGTCTAATGTGAGAGGTCATAGGCATAACTAAAATATGCTTAGACACGAGGTTAGGTCTGGCTTGTGGCAGAAGTCTGCCCGGAACCGCCCGGCATAACCAGCGGCCACAAGCTACCGACCTAATGTGAGAGTTCTGTGCATTAATAATTAATTAAAGCAAATCTAAGATAAATATGATACCTAAAATGTGTTAAGTGGATAGGGTTAAAACAATTGGTCTGATGAATCTAATGAACCCGTTTCGTAAATCTATAGGCCCAATACAAAGTTAGGTAAAACAATCTGTAAGCCTGTTAATCTGTATATCTGATCCGTTAGTCTGAGAACTTGTTAACTTGATTGTCTGATCTGTGAACTAGTAACCTGAACTCTGTCTGAAATCTGTAAACAAGTTATCTGAAATCTGTTAGACTGGGGACACAAGGTTAGGAGGGGAAATACTTGGGTCAACTGTTGTTTGGGACCCATATTAGTCAGTAACCCTTTCCGGAATCAAAACTTTGACCCCACGCTATGTAGGGGTCCGGGAACGCTTGCTGAACTAATTATAAGTGGTTGATTCTGATAATGGCGAGGGGTGTTGATGGTGCGTTCAAACCGGGTCATGTGCATGCATGGATCCGGTCTGCTCTGAGGATGTAAGACGCCATGACATTTGTAAATAGGTCTGTGCCAATAGGTTGCCACTTTAGGGAGTGATACACCCTACTGTGGGGCCGGCATAGGGTATTTATGTATTAGGGAGCTGATCGCTTGGGGGTAGGATTTAGGGTACACTTAGTTCTGTCTGTTTCTGTTGGTACCGTCTGTTTCTATTGGGTGGCAACATCTGTCTGTTTCTGCGTGGTACCATCTGCTGGGTTGGTAAAGGCCCATTACTAGTGTACACCTAATTCTAACATTCTATTTCCGTAAGGATTATTCTGTTTCCGTCTCTGATTCCGTTTCCGTACCTCCTGTCTTTTGGGATGGTAAAGGCCCGTTAGTTGGGTGGTAAAGGCCCATTTTTAGTATTCTGCTTCTGTACCTTCTGTCTGTTCAGGTGGTAAAGGCCCATTGCTAGCATTCTGTTTTTGTAGAGATTATTCTTTTTCCATTTCTATTTCAGTTTAGACATTAGGGTAACACCTAATCCTGTTATACTAGTATTAGTGCAGACAAGTGAAGACTAAGTAAGAAGCTTAGCTTAGTCTCTATCATTCTGTTAACCTGCTATTTCTGTTACGATTATCTCTCATCCAATTTTATTTACATGTCATGATACTATTATCTGTTTATATACTGAAAGTCACTGGACTCACCAGACTTATGTCTGACCTAGTTTGTTTCGCCTCTTTTCTTTCCGGTCCCCCCCAAAGGTTTTCAGGGTGGAAACATAGGAGCTTGATTCAGATTCTCTCTGCTTGAAGTATTGCTTGGCTTTGGCTCTATCTTTCCATGGCAGTTTATGTTGGGGATTATGACTTTAAAAACTATGCATTCTGAAGGCTTTTGTACAAGACCGATATTTTGTACTTGAATTCCGATATTGTGATTTGAAAAGATGTAACCAAACTTATTTCTGTTTCTGTTGTAATAAAGTCATAAAATTTTCAAGTACTGCTTTATCTGTCTTGTAAATTTTTGTTTTGTCTACTAAAACGCTCCATCAAAGTTAAGGCATTCCCTTTGTGAGTGACCTTAACGGAGGTGGGGTGTTACACCAATCACTTCTATGTCTAAATGGAAACCCTTTTACTTCTTAAGTAGGAATAAGATCCAACAAGATAGGTTATGGTCACTTGAATTCTGAGGAAGATAAAGAGCCTTCATATTTAGAAATTGATGCATACACACATTATTCACCAAAATTTTATCGATGTGGGTTGCAATTCCCCTTCTACGCTAGGTAAAATTAAAACCAAAGGTTTTAATTTAGTCAGTCCAGTTTGAATTATAAACTTTTGGAACTCTCTTAGACGTTTGTAAGGAATTAGTAACCCTCCTTTTTTATCATTTGGTGATAAAGCATTATTAAAGTCACCCATTAAAATCCAAGCATTTGAAAATGAAACTAATTCACTAACCATAAGTTCCTATAAAACCAACATGTGTGCAAATGTATTACTTCCATATATCACTGTAAAAGTCATTCCGAAACCACTTCTATTTAATGCATTTACTGTTAAGTGCTGAGGAGAAAAAGAAAGTACATCCACTTCCCAAACATTAGAGTTCCGAATAAGCAAGATTCTACCACTAGACAATGAAGAATTATTTGTCAAATGCTTCCAATTATTAGGCAAAAGAGAAGAAAATAAAACCAAATTTGTTGTAGAAAGTTTTGTTTCAACTAAACCATCCAAAGTTGATTTAGTTTTGTTTAGGAGTGTAATCACATCCTTCATACGATAAGATGTGTTCATACCCCTAACATCCTATGATACAAGTGTCATTTAATGGTTGAAGAGCTCCTCATATTCCTTTCTGAAGGAACAAGGTTTTTTTGGTTTTGAACCTTGTAAGTACTTTGTGTTTTTATTCACCAAAGAGGAGATATCAAGCGGTTTGCCCTTATCCACTTCATATATCATTCTCTTCTATGGAATCAACAACATTATTTAACACATCTGGAATCACATTATTAGGTAGCTTATAGTTTAAGAAACCGAGGCCATCGATTATTTCTAAAGAAAATTGCAAAGGTTCTTTTAAAGGAATAATTTATGATGTTTGTGCTTCAGGGTTTTCTGTTTTATCAGGTACTTGAGATTCAGAATTATCAGCTTGAGTTTCTTCTTATGTATCAGGAGGTTTCCAACAAGGATCACTTGATTCTACATGAAACTCATCATCATGCCCAAATAAACAGCATTGAAGACACTTCATAGGTACAAATTCATACTCTACAGCAATAACTATCTTACGCCTGTTATGAAGTAGAATGGATATTTCAGTTTTTAAGTCAGTTTGAGTACCAATTAAAAGAAGAATTCTCGCTATTTCGTAAGCTTTTTTCTATGGTATTTTCATCTATTAAAAGAGCTTTACATATAAAGCTTGCCAACATTTGAATCGCTTCTTTAGTCCATAGTTAAATGGGTAGATCTATTAATCTAATCCAGATCTGAACCATATTGCTCTGTTTTCCATTAAAGTCAAAGCCAAGATGCCAAGCTTCAACACATAATAGTCTACCAAAGTATGAATATGTTGAGCATTCAATAATATGTGAATAATCCTCTTTGCTTTCAAACTGAACTACAAAATTGTAGCTAAGAGAAATATGAACATTAAAAGTACCTAATGGCTTCCATACCTTCGAAATATATTCCTTTAACTTAATCGTTGATAGTCTGAAATGAATCGGAATCAAAGCTGAAAGTTTATGATATGATCGTCCATGTGTCCAAACAGTAATGTAATGACACGTATTTTTTGCAGTCAAATATTTAATTTAATTTATTATTTTAAAATATTTTATTTTGAATATTATTGTATTTTAATATTTAATTACATAATAAAATGAAGTTTGAATGTCATATATTTATATAAATATGAAACGAGCTCGTAATGGCGCGAAAGTTCGTAATATGGAGTTTTGAACTTCAATTGGATATACAGGATCTGATATAAGTCATATTTCTGTGAAATAAGAAACGTTTGAATCGTGTTGATAATATTTCATATGGAAGAGAAAAATCCAAATTTCGTTTTATAGTTTGTTAGTTATAGTTAAATCAAATTTTGAAATAGTCGCTATGGAAATCATCATTAAATTATAATGTTATTTAATAATTTTAAAAAGGGTTTTAATACAAATTGGACACCATTTTAACTTAAATTGATGTATTGAGATTTATAATTTGTCTTGAAGCTATATGATATTCTATTTAAATATATATGATAATATTGATTTATGGTTAAATTGAGTGTTTTTGAACTCATTAGTTTTCTTTCAAAAATTGCTGAATAGAAGTTATTTCCATCTCAATAAAATATCACAAATCAAGCATTAAAATATTTGCCATACAAAACAACGATACAACAAATCACTCGCTATTTGGTATTGAACCAAGTTACCAAATCTAAAGAAAACCATATAGTAATAAATGAATATAATTTATTGTATCATTTTCTATTGTTGTTCTTTTGATCATCATTACATATACATGCTCCATTCTATGATGATTCTCAATTCAATTTCTTTTACATCGTCTTAGTAGGAAAAATAAATATGAAAATATGAATAAATATTAGCTCCACAGTGTGATATTCATGTATTGGTAGTGGATGATAACCCAATTAATAGGCTAGCGATTACACGCTTCCTTCGTAGCAGCAAGTCAAGTGACAACTGTGGATAGTGGGACACAAAATCTAGAAATCCTAAAACATAGGTTTGTAATTTTCTTCTCCGAAAGGTTTATTTCGCATACGACATCCACGTGTCTTTCACTATCCATGTCGCCTTCCTTTCATTTATAAATCCTGACCCACTTCGATATTCATTTCGTTCCATGTTTAAGTTTACACTTACTTCCCACTTCACAAATATCCACATACGGACCTGAAATTTATTCTCTACAGTATCCATGCGTATGCCTATAGTCCTGCATGTCTAAAACAATTCACGTGCTACCACTGAATGAGCATAGGACGTCTAGCTTCCCTCCCTTCAGACCTACAGCATTCGAAGTCAACATCTATTGAAATGAAAGGAAACAACTCCCCTACAATCTAAAATATATGCGTGTGTATCAAACAAATCCAAAGTATTTGCGTGTGTATCAAACTATGTTTTGTGCTTGCCAAGGTTTCTCTGGCTATAAATACATAGCAGCATAGCAGTGTCTCTCCCATGGTTTTTTCAGTAACCGAAATTGTGTTCAGGTCTTTGGAAAAACAATTCGATCCAATTATATATATATAATAATAATATATGTATATAAAAAAAACTTTCTTATTCAAACCTGCATACAAGGTGGACAACCGACTCTCTTCCTCAATCTAGCGCATTCCTCAAACTAGCGCGTTGATCAGCAAGCAGTGTAGTGGGAAGTCGGTGACGGTGCAAACCTAATAAAAGTGGACGCTGGAAGGCAAACGTAATTAAAACAAAGGTAGGAGTTCGAAGTTGATCGGAGGCTATAACACCCCGTAATTTTATAACCTTAAAATTTACAAATTAAAGTGTACTTAATTTTTAGAAGAAGAATTAAGTGAAATGGGTTGCGCTATTATGTTCGTCTCAAAATTTTGGGTCAGGATAGACATTTGGTTTGCATAAAACGGATAACTTATAAAGAAGTTAATAAGCCTTGAAGTTTGTATGCATATGAGAGAAAAATATATATTGATATATACATATAAAAAAATATTCAAAAAAAAGTTCAAACAAGCGAATCGGGAGGGGGAATAGCCGAACCGCACCATTTTTGGAGTCGACCCGAGCCCTGCTAGGTTGACTAGGGGTCGATCCAGGGCGTTTGGCTGTCAATCCGTGGCCCGATTCACCCTAAGGGCTGACGTGGCATCTGAGTGGTCCTGATGGTTCTGGTTATCCCTAGGTTAATCTGACGGCTCTTATTAAATTAAACTTCTATAAAAACACTCCTAAACCCCTAACCCTAATCACATTAATTCGTAACAAGAGCCGCCATGCCATCAATGGAGAACCTAGAGTAGCCGCCATACACTTTCAACCCTAAAGCAAGATAGAAGCTTTAATCAAAATCAAATCAAATCAAATCTAACTAACGATTAGTCTACATCAAAGGCGAGCAATTCAGTTTCAGAATACAGATCCCAGAAAGACAAGACTATTTTTTTTAATTGTGAGTATGATAGCTTTCACAAAATAATTAATTAAGTTAATTATGATAAGATATAATTGGGATTATGAGAATATGATTTTGAATCATGTGATGTAAATTATATGTATGTTTGTGGTGTTGAATCATATGTTAGTCTTATGCAAGGTGGATCATATGTTAGTTCTTATGTGAATCTTACGCAAGTTGAACCATATATCTTATGCAAGTTTGTGATGATTGGATCATATATTCATGTATGAATCTTATGCAAGTTTGGGTTGTTAAAATATATGTGAGACATGTATGCATATGCTAGTTTATGTGACATTAACGTTTATGTCTAGATCCATATGCAAGTTTACATCTTTATGTTTAGACCCATATGCAAGTTTACATCTTTATGTTTAGATCTATATGCAAGTTTACATCTTTATGTTTAAATCTATATGCAAATTTACATCTTTATGTTTAGATCTATATGCAAGTTTACATCTTTATGTTTGGATCCATATGCAAGTTCACACCTTTATGTTTGGATCTATAGCAGTACATAATTTATGCAAGTTTATGCCCATTACCTATGCTAGTTTTGTATCATATGCTAGTTTGAATGAAATTCATATGCAAGTTATTGGCTACGTAATCTTATGTCATGATCCTTAGATCTATTTTATGTGTTATGTGATGTTGTTTTTCTTTTTATAAGTTAGACTATTTGCGAGTCTAACATATGTCATATGTAAACATACGAATCGCGTGGGGATGATGGGATAATATTGAATATACATAAATTGTGAATTGGCATAAAATGGCCTTAAAAGGAATATAACTAATTTGAGACATTAATTGGCATAATTGGTATTTATGGACATAATTTTAAGAGACAATTATGGACATAAATAAATTTGGAATTTGCTGAAAATTTGAATAGGGATATTAATCCAATTTGGGGTTAAATAAAGATGTGTAATAATTAACTGCCTAAGACACGATGTTAGACTCTTTTGTGGTGTAAGACTGCCCGGACCTGCCCGACAAATCCAGCAGCCAGAAATGCCAGTCCAATGTGAGAGGTCAAAGGCACAAATTAAATGCGTAACAATTGTAAAGACACGAGGTTAGGCTCGTTTGCGATATAAGACTGCCCGGACCCGCCCGGCAAATCCAGCAACTGCAGATGTCAGCCTAATGTGGGAGGTCTTCACAAGGTTACAGTTCTAATGAATTAAGTAACACTTAACTAGGTAAACATGTGGTGGGACATGGGGGGTTAAGTGGGTTCCTTGGGTGGCATGTGAAATTAAGTGGGTGCCTTGGGGTGGCATGTGAAATACGATTAGATGCACTTAACCAAGATTGAAACATGTAAGAAGACATGAATAAGAATGGGGTTAAGTGGGGAAACCTTAGTGAGGACCAACCATAGGTGGAAGGCTTGTGTCAAGCATGGGGCCCTTTTCAAACCAGTAACCCATTAAGTATCTTTGTGAGCTCGACCCAAGTCGAGAACGGGACACGCTTACTAGATTTGATTGTAAGAGGTCAAAACAGGTTAGCGGTGGCAACGCAAGTCCAACGAGGTCATGTGCGTGCGTCGGCCTGGGCTGGTAGGTGAGATGTTGTGTCGTGTAGATATAAGTTGTGCATCTTTGGTGGTATCGGGTTGCCACTTCGGGGAGTGATACACTCCACTGTGGGACCAACACGGGTATCTACATGTTAGGGAGCCGATCGAATGGGGGTAGTGTGTACAACTAGTGGAGATAGGGGCTGACGATACCTATGAAGGTAGCTAGGGGTACACGAAACTACCGTTATCATTATTAAGTTCTATAGGCGGGATCAACTTTTAGGGTGACTAGTGGTGGTGCATTATAGTAATTATCCACTAGTGATTAGGAACGAGATTAAAGCTAGAATATTCCTCTTATTTTCTTTGTCATGCCCACTTGTTTCGGTCATATCTTATCTTACTAGTTTATGCCTTATCCTAGTTACTTTAATAATTATATTGTTAAAGTTATAATACTTGCCAGACTTTATGTCTGACCCCCTATTTTCGCCTCTTTTATTCCTCCCCCCCCCCCCTCGGTTTTCAGGGTGGGACTAGTACTAGTGGGGCTTGATCTCGGATCTCTTTCTCACTCTTTTGGAAGTGCTTGGATTGCTGAAAGTAAAGTTCAGCTCATCTCTTTTATGGCTACTTTTGTTGGGGTTTATGCTTTTTATTTTATGTACACTGAAACAATTTATCAAGATGGATATTAAGTTTACTTGGTTTATGAAGTTGTTGTAATCAAACTATTTCTCCGCTGCAATAAAAGTTGTTTTAAAATTTTCAAGTACCATTATTTATATCTGTCTTGTTATATTCTGTTCTATACACTTAATACGCTCCATGGAAGTTAATGCATTCCCTTTGTGAGTGACATTAAAGGATGCGGGGTGTTACACGTGGTATCAGAGTTAAAGGTTACCAGACCAGATATGAATTTTGAAAAACTATTTTTCGAAAAGATTTTATAAAGAAATACTTTCAAAAGTATGTTTTTAGGAAAGTATTTTCAATAGAAAAGTTTGTTTTAAAAACATTACCCCCAAGAGCCATATATATTTCTTTCGAATTCTCTGTTTTGAATTTCTTCATTTTCTTTTCATCATGTCTGGAATTCCCGAGATACCCGAGGGGATACCGATACCAGGATGGTTTAGAAGGTATCTGGAAGATTGGGCCAATGTCGCATGCCCAGCAAATTCTCCTCCTCCCTCTCCTCCTCTTCCTCCTCCCCCTCCCCGTGTTGATACTTTTGCAAAGATATGCAAAGATTTTAGGGCAATGGGAGGGAAACCGTTTCACGAATCAGAGACGTTTGTTGAAGCTCGAAATTGGCTTAAGGAGGTGGAAGAACTGTTTGGTATTTTCAAAGTAGAATACGGAAGGAAGGTCCAATTGGCTGCTTGGTTAATGAAAGACAAATCCTCGTTTTGGTGGGAGGTCACGAACGGAGAGCGTCCAGTGGAGACATGGATTGATTTCAAGCGTAGGTTCGAAATGAAGTTTCTCTCACGAGAAGAAGAGAATTTATATATGGAAAGATTCTTGGTGTTGAAGCAAGGGGATTTAGCAGTAAAGGAGTATGTCAACAAGTTCAATCAGTTGGCGAGATTTTGCTTGGAATTGGTAAACATACCTAAGAAGAAGGCCCTGAGGTTTGTTAAAGGTATGAATGAGCCGCTACATGGGTTGGCGATGACCCACATTCCGATGGGGGCTACCTTTGAGAAACTGGTTGACATGGAGCTTATGCATGAGGAAGAGAAAGGTGTGAATGCTAATAAGGCACCAGAGAAGAAAGGAGACCAGAAGAAGCCACAACAGCAAAAAAAGAAAGGAAGGAAGAACAATAATGGCAAAGGAAAGAAGAAGTGCTTTAATTGTGGGACACCAGGCCATCTGAGCAAAGATTGTAGGAAAAAGAAGAAGACTGGTTGTTTCCACTGTGGAGAGGCAGGTCATCTAGTAAAGGACTGCCCAAGGAAACAAGGGCAAGGGCAAAGAACTTCTAGATGGCAGCTTCAGGCTCTCATGGCACCAGGGCAGGCGAGAGGGCTGCTCTCATGGCACCGGGACAGGAGAGAGGTACAAACATTTCCGTTGAAAGTTTAGATTTTCTGTTCGATCATCCAGTTCGTACTTTGTTTGACTCTGGCGCTTCACACTCGTTTGTATCTGCTGCGTTAGTTGAAACATTGCACCTAAATACTAGTCTAGTTACGGATCCCATAGTAGTCTCAAATCCTATTGGTGGTTCGTCTCATCTTTCTATGATTTTTCAGGATTTGAGAGTATCTATCTTGGGCGTTGGGTTTGAATGCAATGCCTTTGTTCTTGGCTTCATGGGCTACGGCTTGATTCTAGGTATGGATTGGCTAACTAGATACGGTGCCATCGTAGATTATGAAAGAAGGGTAGTTAGATTGTTGACTCGTTGTGGAAAGACCCTTGATATTTCTTGTGACCCTAGAGGTCTGGTAATGCTTAGCTACCTAGAATCCCTAGACGCATCCAATGATGATTTGAAATCTGTTCATGTGGTCCGTGAATATAGTGACGTCTTCGACGAAGTTCGAGGTTTACCCCCGAGGCGCGAGATAGACTTTCGAATATATCTAGTAGATAATGCAAAGCCAGTTGCATTACTAGTGCGCCACATGGCTCCGATAGAGAGAAGAGAACTCAGTAAGCAAGTGAAAGAACTGCTTGAGAAGGGGATCATAAGAAGAAGTATTTCAAAGTGGGGTGCTCCAGTCATTTTTGCTACAAAAAATGATGGTTCCCTTAGATTGTGCGTGGGCTATAGAGAGCTGAATAAGCTAATAAAGAAGAACAGGCACCCATTGCCGAGGATAGACGATTTATTCGATCATTTGTTAGGTGCTTCAGTTTTCTCGCAACTAGATTTAGCTATAGGGTTTCATCAGCTAAGGGTGGCTGAAGTTAACATCGATAAGATTGCCTTTAGAACTCCTGACGGTTTCTTTGAGTGGCTCGTCATTCCTTTTGGTTTGACGAATGCACCCACATACTTTGTTGACTTAATGAGTATGGTGTTTAGGGAGTTTCTAAACGAGTTTGTGGTAGTGTTTGTAGACGATATTATGGTTTTCTCTAAAAATGAAGAAGAGCATGCCCTACATCTTAGGGAAGTCTTAGAGACCCAACGAGCGCATCAGCTAAAAGCTAAGTTCTCCAAGTGCCATTTTTGGAGAAAAGAAGTGAGGTTCATAGGACACGTGGTCTCTAAGGAAGGGATAGCTGTGGATCCCACCAAGGTGGTGGCAATCCAAGATTGGAAAACTCCTAAGAACGCAATAGAAGTAAGAAGCTTTTTAGGGCTGGCTGGCTATTATAGGAAGTTCATTAAGGAATTTGCGAAGATATCATCCCCTCTCACTCAATTAACAAAGAAGAATTCGACTTTTACTTGGGACGTTGACTGTGACGATGCTTTCCAACGACTGAAGAGGGCTTTGACGACAGGTCCAATTTTAGTTTTTCCAGACTGGAGTAAGACATTCACTGTATATACCGATGCTTCCGGGACAGGGCTTGGCATAGTTTTAATGCAAGAGGGAAGGGTGATATACTATGGTGGAAGACAGTTGAAAGCTCACGAGAAAAATTACCCTACCCACGACTTAGAGTTGGTGGCCATAGTTTTTGCGCTTAATTCATGGCGTCATTATTTGCTTGGCGAGAGGTCTGAGTTATACAGACCATAAGTCGCTAAAGTACTTATTCTCTTAGAAAGACCTAAACTTGAGGCAATAGAGATGGATGGAGTTTTTGGCATCCTACGATTTGAGATCGCATATACCCCTGGCAAAGGTAACGTTGTAGCCGACGCCTTAAGTAGAAAGAAGTTAACTTTAAGTCCTTTGTTCATAGAGCGGCAGAGTTTGGAGTATATATCTTCCTTTGACTTCAGACCCTCTGTCGATTATGTACCCGGATGATTGGCATCGTTAGAGGTGCAACCTACACTTTTGGGTCGAGTTGGAGAGGCACAGCGAAATGACCCACAGTTTGTTGAGATAGTAGGCAAGCTTATAGGAGGGGAGTCCTCGAGTCATCTTGATAGATATGCTATAGATAAGAGAGGCTGGCTACGTAGAGATGGAAGACTTCGCGTACCACAAGACGAGAGTTTGAAGAAAGCAATTCTTGAAGACTCACATCGCTCTTAGATGACAATACATCCCGGTGGTGATAAGATGTATAGGGATATGAAGCGAGTTTTCTTTTGGGCCGGAATGAAGAAGGACGTGGCCGAGTTCATTGCTAGATGCTTAGTGTGCCAACAAGTCAAGGTGGAGCAAAAGAAGCCTAGAGGTTTGCTCCATCCCTTAGAGATTCCGCTTTGGAAATGGGGAAGCGTTTCCATGGATTTTGTAGATGGGTTACCAAGATCAAGGAAGGGTAATACGAGGATTTGGGTAACTGTAGACGGACTTACCAAAAGTGCCCATTTTATTCCCGTTAAAAGTAGAAGGACCGCTGCGTGGTTAGCATCTGTTTACCTTCGAGAGATAGTTCGTTTGCACGGCATAACCTCTAGCATTGTAAGCGATAGAGATCCCATTTTCACAAGCGAATTTTGGAAAAGCTTACAAGAGGCGATTGGAACGCAATTATGCTTCGGTACCGCTTATCACCCTCAGACGGACGGCCAGACCGAGATAGTAAATCAAGTTCTAGAAGACCTTCTGAGACTATGCATCCTAGACTTTGGAGGAACATGGGAAGAACAACTTCCATTAGTGGATTCGCCTATAATAATAGTTTTCAGACTATCATTGGCATGGCACCTTTTGAGGCTCTTTATGGACGACCGTGCCAATCACCTACATGTTGGTGGGAATCCACTGATAATGTTTTGCTTGGATCCGACATGATTAGGGAGACTTCGGAGACGATAGACTTGATTCGACGGCGCAGGACCGACAGAAGTCATATGCCGATAGGAGACGAACCGATCTTGAATTCAATATTGGGGACATGGTTTTTGTTAAGGTGTCACCATTAAGAAACGTAGTCCGTTTTGGATCAGTAGGGAAGTTGGCACCGAGGTTCGTAGGACCCTTTCCAATTACGGAGAGGATTGGACAGATGACGTATAGAGTAAAGTTACCAGAGAAGCCCAGCGGAGTTCATGACATGTTTCACGTTTCGCATTTGCGTAAGTGTTTACACGATACGACGGAAGTGGTAGAGCCGAGCATGCTCGAAGAAGTGGAAGTAGAGCGCAATGCCATGATCAGACGAGCTCCTACACGCATTCTTGGATCGGAGGTCAAAAAGCTTCGCAACAAAGAGGTCAAGTTGGTCAAAGTGCAATGGGGAGATGATCAAAGAGACGCGACTCGGGAGACGGAAGACAAAATGCATACGATTTAACCTTTCCTTTTTGAGGGTATGTTTTAATTTCTCCTTTTTCTACCGCTTTGTTGACACTTATCCTATCTTTTAGTATTATCTTTGCGATGACCTCTTTGATCTTTAGTTAGGAAGAACCCTATGGTTGCAAACATGTGTTTAAGACGTGTTATGTTTGGTGGATGCAAATGGATGCAAGTGGTTGCTAGTGGTTGCTCGTGGATGCATGTACACACACATTAGGCACTAAATCGGCTCAATCACCTTCATGTTGCATATAAATGCGTGTGCATATCTAAATTAATGGATGTATAATGGTTGTGTTATTATATGGATGCTGCATTTTGATGAATGGTTGTGCACACATGTAAAAATAATATGTATCGATAGGATTCTTTCGCATACAAAATGGACGCATGGCACTATCATGATTTGCCTTAAGGAGGTCAACTGAATTAGTGGACCGCCTGATCTTTGCATTAGAAAAGGAACATATACACACATTTTTGCATAACTTCATATAGCATTAGAAATTTTTTTAAGGACAATGCATGCTTGTGGATGATGGTTGAGTAGATGGATGATTGGTTAGTAGGATACAATCTTCTTAACTTAGAGATTTCAGGGACGAAATCCTTTAAGGAGGGGAGAATGTAACACCTCATAATTTTATAACATTAAAATTCACAAATTAAAGTATACTTAATTTTTATAAGAAGAATTAAGTGGAATGGGTTGCGCTATTATGTTCGTCTCAAAATTTTGGGTCAGGATAGACATTTGGCTGCATAAAACGGATAACTTATGAAGAAGTTATTAAACCTTGAAGTTTGTATGCATATGAGAGAAATATATATATATATATATATATATAATATTCAAAATAAGTTCAAAACAGCGAATCGGGAGGGGGAATAGCCGATCCACACCATTTTTGGAGTCGACCCGAGCCTTGCTGGGTCGACTAGGGGTCGATCCAGGGTGTTTGGCTGTCAACCCGTGGCCCGATTTGCCCTAAGGGCTGATGTGGCAGCTGAGTGGTCCTGATGGTTCTGGTTATCCCTAGGTTAATCCGACGGCTCTTATTAAATTAAACTTCTATAAAAACACTCCTAAACCCCTAATCCTAATCACATTAATTCATAACAAGAGCCGCCATGCCGTCAACGGAGAATCTAGAGTAGCCGCCATACACTTTCAACCCTAAAGCTAGATAGAAGCTTGAATCAAAATCAAATCAAATCTAAATAACGATTAGTCAACATCAAAGGCGAGCAATTCAGTTTCAAAATACAAATCCCAGAAAGACAAGACTATTTTTTTAGTTGTGAGTATGATAGCTTTCACAAAATAATTAATTAATTTAATTATGATAAGGTATAATTGGGATTATGAGAATATGATTTTGAATCATGTGATGTAAATTATATGTATGTTTGTGGTGTTGAATCATATGTTAGTCTTATGCAAGTTGGATCATAGTTAGTTCTTATGTGAATCTTATGCAAGTTGAATCATATATCTTGTGCAAGTTTGTGATGATTGGATCATATATTCATGTATGAATCTTATGCAAGTTTGGGTTGTTAAAATATATGTGAGACATGTATATGCATATGCTAGTTTATGTGACATTAACCTTTATGTCTAGATCCATATGCAAGTTTACATCTTTATGTTTAGACCCATATGCAAGTTTACATCTTTATGTTTAGATCTATATGCAAGTTTACATCTTTATGTTTAGATCTATATGCAAGTTTACATCTTTATGTTTAGATATATATGCAAGTTTACATCTTTATGTTTGGATCCATAAGCAAGTTCACATCTTTATGTTTGGATCTATACCAGTACATAAGTTATGCAAGTTTATGCCCATTACCTATGCTAATTTTGTATCATATGCTAGTTTGAATGAATTTCATATGCAAGTTATTGGCCATGCAATCTTATGTCATGATCCTTAGTTCTATTTTAAGTGTTATGTGATGTTGTTTTTCTTTTTATAAGTTAGACTATTTGCGAGTCTAACATATGTCACATGAAAATGTACGAATAGCGTGCAGATGATGGGATAATATTGAATATACATAAATTGTGAATTAGCATAAAATGGCCTTAAAAGGCATATAATTAATTTGAGACATTAATTGGCATAATTGGTATTTATGGACATAATTTTAAGAGACAATTATGGACATAAATAAATTTGGAATTTATTGAAAAATTTGAATAGGGATATTAATCCAATTTGGGGTTAAATAAAGATGTGTAATAATTAACCGCCTAAGACACGAGGTTAGACTCTTTTGTGGTGTAAGACTGCCTGGACCCGCCCGCCAAATCCAGCAACCACAAATGCCAGTCTAATGTGAGAGGTCAAAGGCACGAATTAAATGCGTAACAATTGTAAAGACACGAGCTTAGGCTCGTTTGCGATATAAGACTGCCCAGACCCGCCCGGCAAATTCAGCAACCGCAAATGTCGGCCTAATGTGGGAGGTCTTTACAAGGTTACGGTTCTAATGAATTAAGTAACACTTAACCAGATAAACATGTGGTGGGACATGGGGGGTTAAGTGGGTGCCTTGGGTGGCATGTGAAATTAAGTGGGTGCCTTGGGTGGCATGTGAAATACGATTAGATGCACTTAACCAAGATTGAAACATGTAAGAAGACATGAATAAGAATGGGGTTAAGTGGGGAAACCTTAGTGGGGAAACCTTAGTGGGGACCAAGCATAGGTGGAAGGCTTGTGTTAAGCATGGGGCCCTTTTCAAACCAGTAACCCATTAAGTATCTTTGTGTGCTCGACCCAAGTCGAGGACGGGACACACTTACTGGATTTGATTGTAAGAGGTCAAAACGGGTTAGCGGTGGCAACGCAAGTCCAACGGGGTCGTGTGCGTGCGTGGGCCCGGGCTGGTAGGTAAGACGTTGCATCGTGTAGATATAAGCCATGCATCTTTGGTGGTATCGGGTTGCCACTTTGGGAAGTGATACACCCCACTATGGGACCAGCACAGGTATCTACGAGTTAGGGAGCCGATCAAATGGGGTTAGTGGTACAACTAGTGGAGATAGGGGCAGACGCCACCAATGAAGGCAGCTAGGGGTACACTAAACTACCATTATCATTATTAAGTTCTGTAGGCGGGATCAACTTTTAGGGTGACTAGTGGTGGTGCAGTATAGTAATTATCCTATAGTGATTAGGATTGAGATTAACGCCATAATATTCCTCTTATTTGCTTTGTCATGTCCACTTGTTTCATGGTCATATCTTATCTTCCAGTTTATGCCTTATCCTAGTTACTTTAATAATTATATTGTTAAAGTTATTATACTCGCCAGACTTTATGTCTGACTCCCTTGTTTTCGCATCTTTTTTCCTCCTTCCCCAGGTTCTCAGGGTGGGGCTAGTACTAGTGGAGTTTGATCTCGGATCTCTTTCTCTCTCTTTTGGACGTGCTTGGATTGCTGAAAGTAAAGTTCAGCTCATCTCTTTTATGACTACTTGTGTTGGGGTTTATACTTTTTATTTTATGTACTCTGAAACAATTTATCATGATGGATTTTAAGTGTACTTGGTTTATGAAGTTGTTGTAATCAAACTATTTCTCCGCTGCAATATAATTTGTTTTAAAATTTTCAAGTACCATTATTTATATCTGTCTTGTTATTTTCGGTACTATAAACTAAATACGCTCCATGGAAGTTAATGCATTCCCTTTTGTGAGTGACATTAATGGATGTGGGGTGTTACAGAGGCGGAGTCGGAGAGGAGATGGTCTAGCAGTGGTTGACATGTGGCGGTGGGCTGACAACAGTATGGTGCGTTTATAGATGAGGCTGCATGCGAGTGGGGAGGAAAAGGATGGGTACATGCGACATGCGGGTGTGTATTACCGTGTGGCGTTGGTGAAGAAGGATCAAGAAGAGGTGGGTATGTGGAGCTGACTAGGTGATAGGATGCGTTAGGAGTGTCTGGGGGGTCAGGAATGTGGCGCGGTAGTGGACAGAGGACATGGAGCGTATGGGTATCGGTTGCATGAATTGAAAAGTAAGGCAAAAGTTTCGAACTATTAATTTTGATGAGCATGGTATATAGCTTAAGCCATAATTTGTTTACTAACTAACCAATTAAAGAATTATTATTACAATTAAAAGGGTGTCAACTGAAAACGTTGATTGCATGCAGGCTGATAATCGGATATGGCATGGGTTTGTTTGATAGATCGAAAAGGTACATAAAAGGACAGTGAAACAATAAGGGAGCTGATGAACGAATTAACATCGATCAGCATTGGTTTGTGATATAGAAACTAAAGTGGAGCGCAGGAATGTGAACTGAATGAATCAGCCGTAATTTGATCTGAGGATTTATCAAGGAATTATAACCAAATTGGACTTAATTAATTAGTTTGATGAAAGAATTGGTATTTAGAAATTTAACCGTGAATGTTTTTACAACAGGATAAGCAGTCAAGGAAAGAGGTTGACACCGACCTGGAACATATGTGTGAAGGGAATTGATCATGTGATTTAATCAAAATTAGAAAAGTAATTACATATTAACTATGTAATGATGGAATAGTCAATTAAAAAATATTTTTGGATTATGCAGGGTAGCAGGCCAAACAAGGATGAGAGAATAGTGGAAACGAAACTAAGAATAGGAATTAATCGTCCAATAGTTCACGTAACAAACATAATTAGCACTTAATGATTTAATTAAAAAATTTAATTACATAATTAAATCGTGTTAACGATATTGTAGATATCTTTTATTATGTGAACAGATTCGAACAAAACAAACTACTTTGAAACTGTAGCGATGAAACTAAGCTTTGGAACTATTTGGACACCACTAGAATCAGTAGGGGTTTTCTGTTAAATTTAAACACATATTTAATTTAACTGGAAACGAGCCATTTTGACAACAACGGAATCAAACCATAGGTGAGTTAAACTCACTCAGTTCTCCCCATTTATATTTTATATAAATTGGGTTTCCATTTTGTGTGCTCTGATTGCTAATGGTTGACTATTTGCTAATTATATATTTATTGGTTGATTTAACTGATGAAATTAAACCGTTATTTAATTTCAATGAAATACCAAATCGTTATTTTAATGATTGGATCCAATGAGGGTAATTTACCTTGTTGGTCACGTTATTTATGAACGTGTTTAATTGTTTGAATTGTTCTGCTAATTGGTTGATGTTAAATAGTTGTTATTTACTATTATAGAAATTATCAGTTAAATGGAATTGAATTATCTGATTTGAGATAACCGTTTTGACTACAGGGAAGAACAGGTTAGAGGGATCCAACGGGATTCCTTAAATATATTATCTATTTTTATATTATCATATATGAACTATCATGATTGGGTAATTGATTTGATTAGCGATCATTGACTGAAAATTCAACCTGTGTTTTGTTTTAACCAATAGGCAATATTGGTTGTGCAACCGGCAGTAAATGGCCTAAAAATAAATTGTTTTGTTATTGTTAATTTACCGTCAGGCGAATCGATAGAACCGAAGTTATAGAATCTATTTTATAACTGGATATATATTTTTAATTATATTATTCTGAATAAGAGTTCTTTTAAAAGGAAATAATTTTTTTTTATTTAAAGTTTATAATCAATTGATTTTATAAAGTCAATTCTGATGTTATTCAGATTTATAAATACGAGAATAGGAACTAACCAAACGATTAAATTTGGATAAATGTTTTGAAACAATTAAATGGAATTATTTAAATTAGTGTATTATTAATTAATTTAACGGAAATTTAATTGGAATGGGTTGATGAGATAATCAGATTTGAGTTGACTAAATTAACAGTTTTAACTGGAATTGATTACTAAATTAGTTATATTGAGTTAATCAAATAAAATAGTTTAAAGATTATTGTTTAATTTTAATAAGGTTTCAAAAAAAGGAATTTACTATTTATGTTAGTTAATAAAGAAATAAACTACTTTTACAATAGTTGATGATTAAGATAAAGTACTATTCTGATTAATAGTAATTTGGGAAATTACTTTTAATTGAATTAATTTAAAAAGTAGTCGAGGTTGAAATGAAATTCAATTGAATGGTAGAAGGAGTGTATAAGCAAATTTTATTTTAAAACTGAGTTTTACTGCAAAGTTATAAAAGAAGTTTTTAAGCGAATACCATAGCTTGAAATAGATGTTACTTAATTATTTGAATTAAGTCAAAGGAGATTGGGATAAAAGGGTTTATACTAAACCAAGGTTATATAAATGAGGTTTAAGATGTTAAAGCGTTAGTTTTAAATTAATGTTACTTAAAAATTGGGACTGAGTAAAATTGGGAAATTGAATTAAGATTTTCAAAGCGGGAACGTTCGAATGGATTTGAAAGGAGATTGGTAAAAGTGAATTTGGTCAAAAAAGCGGGTTATAAGATTTGTAAACAAATCCAAATTATGAAATGAATTTGTTTTAAGAGCTAAAGGTTAAAAGTGGTATTTTATAAGAAATTACTTAATTATGGAATTAAGGAATAATTGTTATATCCAGAAAGAGATTTTCAAAAAGTAAGAAGGTTTTATGAAACCGTATTTGAATAAAATAGTTAAATGGAATTTGACTAGATATTGGAATGAATTATTGGGTTACAGCTCTTATCTATCTGAAGATAAGAACGTTGTTGATCAAGGTCTGAGAGGTAATTAAAATACCCCAACTTGAATGACATCAGGATTATCCGAGGATGATATTAGTTGTAGTGGTAAAAGAGGTTAGTAATCATTTATTATTTCATTAAAGAAATAATAGTGAAACGTTTAACGAAAATTGGGAATATATATATATATATGTGTATATATATATATATATATAACGACAGTTCCAAAGTAAAAGGGAAGCAAAAAGGGGTTTCTGAATTATAACGATATTTTCGAGTTAGAAGGGAAATGAAAGAGTTGAGTTCTATTCTATAAGAATGAGCAATGGTTATTATTTTCAAGTAATGAAATAAAAGATATTTCGTAATGTTGTTTTACGAGTAATAAGTTGAATTGATTTCCCAATATTAGATAATAATGTGGCTGATGTTTTGAAAGTGGAAATAGAAAACTGGATATATAAGAATGAATTTGTTTAACGAAATTTTTTATGTTAAATAAGTAGCGAAAAACTATATTTATAATATTGAAATATTTAAGAGTTTTAAATTTACATTTTCTTAATTAAAAGGCCAATTGATGATGAATAATGAACCAGTGAACTCATTGGATTTTTATGATGAATCACTATTTATTTTGATAGTTAAATAACCGACTATCAAAGCTGCCCAATACAATTGTTTGTACAGAAAGACCGAGATCGAATTTATATTCGAAAACTATTCTGACCAACAAATACGTAAAGGTATCAGAAGATGATCGAGATGGAGCATTGAAGACCATAGATCTTCATAAATGGAAGAACTGCTAAAAATCTTCGGTCTACAGCCAAAGATGTTATGTGGTTCTGTCGTGGTTGGAAACTACGGATTGCAAGGACTTCTCGCCACTGATCTATAGGGTGATTCCTAGGATGTAGTAAGAGGATGCCTTCGGTTTGTCCAGTCCCAGGACAACTTGAATGGACGGATGTCTGACAGAGTATTTCCAAAGGGATTACGTACGTTGGTTTCCTCAAGCGCATTTCTATGGCGGCGGATAAGACACCTTCTCTTAACTTTACAACCCGATTATTTTTGTGGAAATCAATTAGTGATTTCTCGCAGAATTGACGATGTGACATTCAAAGTAAATGGTGGGCAGGTATTCCAAAAGATACGTTAGGACTTCAAGCCTTATCAACCGCGAAATGACAAAAATCAGGCAGGCAGCATGGCTATGTGGGTCGCTCCCATTAGGGTGTATAATCACCTATCTAGAGAAATTCCTTTTGCTTCTTTAATCTATTTTGATTCTGTTCCTTTCGGGAAACGGTGGTTTGAGCCCAACTGTTCGTGATATACATTCGATACACTCAAGAGAAAAGAGTGATCGGTCATGTGTGGGTCGGGTTGCAAGACGTTCTTTTTGAACCCAGTGTATTCTCCTCTAGAGATACACTATCGGCAGGTGGTTCCATACCTTGTTATTGTCAAAATCCAATCTCCAATAAGCGCCTGCGGTTTTGATTGTATATTATGTATGTGGAGTGTGAGATGCAAACGTTCTGTTAGATTGATATCTACTTGTATTTAGACACTATTATAATATCAGAAAAGATATTGATTTCTAAAATGTTTTGGGTTTTCGTAAGGTAAAAACCATTCGTATTTATGTGTGGATTTGGTCTTACGATTATCCTTTTATTTCGAAAAGATTTTGACTTTAAAATCAAGTTATGCGCTACCCTTAAACTTAGTGTGTTTTTCTCACTCTGGTTCACCATACTGACCCAGTGTTTTGTAAATGCATGGGTTAGACCGGGTTGTACAGGTCCATGTTATCGGATGCTGCGAAGTCCAAAGACTAGCTGGAAAGTTTTGACGTAATATATATATGGCGTGTATTCCGCTGTGTGTTGTGTGTGGGGAAGATTATTATAACTGTCCAGAGATGATAATGTACTCTGATATTGTAAGTATTTTTAAAGGCTCTCAATAAAAATTTATTTCTATATTATATTTTGTTCTGCTGCGATGTGAGACTTTGTGTTGTGTTGCTTATTCTTCTTCTATTCTAATATTTCTTTCTTATCCCACCCTCTAATTTCTTTCTATTAGCTATCCACTATTTTTCGGTGTTTGGGACATCGACATGGGATACGAAATTTTATTTATGTCGATTTTCGGGGCCGAAAATCCTTGGGTCGTTACAGTAGTATCAGAGCTATTGGTTTAGTAATAAACTTGGTTCTGTGGTATAACTCGATAGAGATTGGGTTAGTAATACCCTAGATAAAGATTGAGTGTATATATATGAGAGCGTATTTGTAAATCTTATATATAAATGTTTTGTATTGTGTTGTTGATTGGTTCAAGTGTTGAGAAGCATTGAACTGTCAATGGATACAGTATTGTTTTGAAAAGAGGGTAAATGAAATAATTTTACCCAAATTATATTTTTGTATAGAAAAGAAATAATTTTCTCAAATTATTGAGATATTAATGTGTTTGATTGATTCGAATAGAATTCAAATTGAATTCAAATTGGATTAAAAAGTTGAATTGAAACTTAACATTTGTTAAGTGCAATTAAATTAAGAATGACATCAGAATTAAATAAAAAAAAGTTTTGGGAATAGAAATTTGTTGAATAAATAATAATCAAGTAGAAATCAATCGAATATAAATCAATTGGTGTTCAAATATATAAAACCAAAATAAAATATTAATATTGAATGTAAATTCAGTTGATTTGGTTGTGTATTGGTTATTGATTGTAAAATGTTCGTTATTGGATGATAGTTTGTTTGAATGGAATAATCAACAATTTAACGGAGCTAAAGGAATTATAAACCAAAGGAAAATTTCCGATATAATTAAATTGGAATGAAACTGCATTTGAATTGGAATATATGATTTAACCCTGTATTTGATAATGAAGTGATGTTATTGGTTTGATTTTTGAATTGGGGTAGTGACACTTGTTGATTAGTGCAATATTACTTAAGAATTTCATAGATTCATTTCTTATATGTGAATTGAGTTGAGTACAGGTGTCAGATGGCTAGGCAAATTGATATGGGTTGAGTAAATCGCATAAACACTGAGCAAATATGCTTGATAGCGCACGTAAAAGGTACACCTACGCGGAAATATAATATTTTGAGTTCTGATTTTTGTTTTCCTACCGTGTTGGTCGATGTATATCTATTATTTGTTCCTGCGATATCGCAGATGTCACTCCGTACTGGGGAGACTCTACCGATTTTTTTTCAGGAATTTAATGTGTTAGAAAACTTTCAATATTTTTTAAAATAATTATATACGGGATTGAATTGGTTTTCGATTTAAAATAAATTGGATTTGGAAAGTTATGTGATTTGTAGCATTTTTTTTACCTTAGCAGTTTCGGGGATGAAATTCTTTTAAGAGGGAAATAATGTAACAAACCGTATTTTTGGCAATCAAATATTTAATTTAATTTTTTATTTTAAAATATTTTTCCGAATATTAATGGATTTTAATATTTAATTTGTTAATAAAACGAAGTTTGAATGTTATATATTTATATAAATAAGAAATGAGCTCGAAGTGGCACGGTAGTTCGTAATATGGAGTTTTGAACTTCAATTGGATATACAGGATCCGATATAAGTTTGATTTTTGTGAAATAAGAAACGTTTGAATCATGTTGATAATATTTCATATAGAAGAGAAAAATCCAGATTTCGTGTTATAGTTTGTTAGCTATGGTTAAATAGAATTTTGAAATAGTCGCTGTGGAAATTGTCATTAAATTATAACGTTATTTAATAATTTTAAAAAGGGTTTTAATATAAATTGGACACCGTTTTAACTTAAATTGATGTATTGAGATTTATAATTTGTTTTGAAGCTATATGATATTCTATTTAAATATATACATTAACATTGATTTATGGTTAAATTGAATGTTTTTGAATTCATTAGCTGTCTTTCAAAAAATGCTGAATAGAAGTTATTGCCATCTCAAAAAAATATCATAAATCAAGCATTAAAATATTTTCCATACAAAACAACGATACAACAAATCACTCGCTATTTGGTATTAAACCAAGTCACCAAATCTAAAGAAAACAATATAGCAATAAATGAATACAATTTATTGTATCGTTTTCTATTGTTGTTCTTCTGATCATCATTACATATACATGTTCCATTCGATGATGATTCCCAACTCAATTTCTTTTACATCGTTTTAGTAGAAAAAATAAATATGGCTAAATATTAGCTCCACAGTGTGATATTCACGTATTGGTAGTGGATGATAACCCAATTGATAGGCTAGCGACACGCTTCCTTCATAGCAGCAAGTCAAGTGACAACTGTGGATAGTGGGAAATGAAACCTAGAAATCCTAAAACATGGGTTTGTAATTTCTTCTCTGAAAGTTTTATTTCGCATACGTCATCCAGGTGTCTTTCACTATCCATGTCTTCTTCCTTTAATTTATAAATCCTGACCCACTTCGCAATTCATTTCATTCCATGTTTAAGTTTACACTAACTTCCCACTTCACAAGTATCCACATACGGACCTGACATTTTTTCTCTACAGTATCCATGCACATGCCTATAGTCCTACATGTCTAAAACAATTCACATGCTACCACTGAATGAGCATAGGACGTCCAGCTGCCCTCCCTTCAAACCTATAGCATTCAAAGTCAACAGCTATGGAAATGAAAGGAAACAGCTCCCCTATAATCTAAAATAAATGCATGTGTATCAAAAAAATACAAAATATGTAACAACCCGAATTTTAATAACATACTATAATCATAAATCAAGGTAGAAATAAATTTTAAAATCTGAATCAGGGGAAACGGGCTGTGCCATTGCGTTCGTCTCGGAAAAATACGCGAAATAGAGTCCGAAATTTTGTAAATCGGAGTCCGTATGACCCAATTATGGCCCGATGAAGTTTCAGAAAATTCAAATTTCGAAAACAGATTTAAATTTCAGCCCAATCAGAGTAGGCGGGAAAAGTTCCCGCCCAACCCACCAGGTCGACCAGGGGGTCGACCCTAGGGTCGACCTGCCAGGCCAGGTCGACCTGGGAGTCGACCTGGGGGTCGAACTGCCCCAGGCCAGGTCGACTCTAGAGTCGACCTGGGGGTCGACCTCCCCGGTCGGGCCATTTTGGCCTGGTGCACCTGCTTGTGTTTTCTGGCCCTGTTTGTTGGTTTCTGACGTGATTTGATGGCTTAGATTTGATTTAGGGTTAATCCTATGGCTAAAACTAATCCTAAACTCTATAAAAAGACCCCTAAACCTAGCCTAAACCCTCACAAATTGATCCTACAACTAGGTTATGCCAAAATCCCTCTTGATCATGGCCTCCACCCTCTTGTCATAATCTCCATCTTCATTCATATGAGAGTTTCTAAGCTTGTTTGAGAGTTTCTAAGTTTGATTCAAGGCTAAAGTTCAATCTTTCTTCACCAAAGCAAGGATCTTCTTCTTATTTATCAAGGGTTTTATGTGGAGCTTGTCATTTGGGGGTTTTTAGTGTTGCTAGTGTGGCTTCATCTCAATCTTGTTTTATTTTATAGTCTTCATAGCATTGTAAGCCCTATTCTACTCTTAGATTTAAACTATGAAGTTAAATATGACATGTTGCAAGTTTGAGTTTGGGCCTAAGTATGATTTGTGCTTTGAATCTATCATGTTATGCATAGATTTGTTCTATGTACGTTTGTAAAGCTATCACCTTGACATTGTGGATTGAAAGCTATGAGCTTTGTTTGGAAATGTTTCATAATGCAACATAGAAACTCTCATAACCTTTATGTTAACTTGCATATGATGTTATATGTGAATCACTAGTTATCATCCTATGCCATCTATGACCATGTATCACCAATTTGCTAAGTTTGATGTCATGCATGTTTTGAGGTTTATAATGTAATATGCAAGTTTAATGAACACATTTTGCCTCATGTGCCACCATGTTTAACTTGTGGCCAAATCCTATCACCTTATGCCCATTTTTGTCATGCTTCTAAGTTCCCTCTTTTAATCCATTTTGTGTTGTGACGAAACGTACATGCGATGGGAATGTGTATGGGTAGTTAGGTAACTTTAATGACATAAAAACATGGTTTTGAAATATGACATGTGATTATGCTTGAAAAACATGAACATGGACATGACATGTAGAAAACATGAAAGTGGCCAACTCGAGGTTGGGTTGAGTTTGTAGCATAAATCTACCCGGAACCGACCGGCCTAACTAGTAGCTACAAACAATAGGACCCAATGTGAGTAGTTGGTCATGTTGCACTTAAAACCCGAGGTTAGACTAAGTTGTGGTGTAAAGCTACCCGGACCCGCCCGGCTTAACTAGTAACCACAACAAGGTCTAATGTGAGAGGTTGGGTGCATTAAGTTAATTAATGCCACATGGTAGGGTTAAGTCATGGACCACTCGAATACTTAACCAATTAAACACGATGGATGGTTGGGGTTAAGTCATGAACCACTTGGGTACACTTAACCAACTTGATACATGATAGGATAGGGTTAACCACACTTAACCCGTTAGAAACCCTAGTTACGCGGTCCTTTTCAGCAGTAACCCTCTTGGATGTATCAACGATACCCTAGGGACTAGGCTAGGGTGGGGCACGATTACTGGGCTGATTATAAGCGACCAGAACGACGGATGAGTTGGTGCGCCGGTGTAGGTTCAGGCGGACTATGGTCGTGCACATAGTCCGGAGTTGGAAAAGAAGGCACGGGCACCCGTAGATTTAGACTGTGCGTGCTTGATTCGTGTCAGTGGTTGACACCCTAGGACTTGATACACCCTAGGGTGGACCTAGCACAGTTTGACTACATTCCGTGGTTGGGCCGTATGACACCGACACGTGACAAGTTAGGCTTATAAGGAGCCGATCGACTAGACCGTGTAGTTGGACTCCGACTTGGGTCACCTCATGATATTGGGCCAAGGGATCATTTCTGGTTTATACTTGACATGGGTTGGATTACTAGCACTATTGGTGCAAAACTTAACCTTGTATATGCGATGCCACACTTGATCTATCTTGTTAACTTTTCACCATGCCAGTTATCATCCTATGTTTCATCTCTGTTTTACATGTCCAGTTAACTTTCTTAGTTTTTATACTAATAGTAGGTAGGACTTACCAGTCTTTTTGACTGACCCGTTTTCTTTCGCCTCTTTTCTTCTGTTCCCCCCCCCCCAGGTTCTCAGGGTGGGAACACTAGCATCTAGCTTGGATCTTTAGCTTGCTTACTGGATAGGTCATGTACGGTTTGGACTTGAGCTCGCTATGGCTTTACCACGTCTACTTTGGGGATAGTTTACTTTATGTTATTTCCAGTTTTCAGTTTATGTTTCTAGACTTGTAGTAGTTGGAAAATAATGACTCGGTACTTTGGATGTAAGTTGACTATGGTTTTGAAATAGTAGTTTTATCCGCTGCTTTACTTACTCTGTTTTACTTATATGTTCTGTCTTGTGATATCTTTATGCATGTTTACCCTGACAAACACCCCTCCAAGGCCAGTGTACTTGCAAGAGTGACCCTGACGGAGGTGGGGTGTTACAAAATACTTGCGTGTGTATCAAACTTTGTTTCTTTCTTGCCAAGGTTTCTCCAGCTATAAATACGCAGCAGCATAGCAGTGTCTCTCCCATGGTTTTTACAGTAACCGAAATGGTGTTCAGGTCTTTGGAAAAACAATTCTATCCAATTATATATATATAATAATGAAAAATATATATAAATAAACTTTTTTATTCAAACCTGCAAACAAGGTGGACAACTGACTGCCTTCCTCAAACCTAGCGGTTCCTTAATCTAGCGCGTTGATCAGCAAGCAATGTAGTGGGAAATCGGTGACGGTGCAAACCTAATAAAACTGGACGTTGGAAGGCAAATGTAATTAAAACAAGGGTGGGAGTTCGAATTTGGTTGGAGGCGGAGTCGGAGAGGAGATGGCCCGGCAGTGGTTAATGTGAGGCGGTGGGCTGACAGTAGTAGGGTGCGGTTATAGATGAGGCCGCATGCGAGTGGGGAGGAAAAGGATAGGTACATACGGCATGCGGGTGTGTATTACCATGTGGCGTTGGAGAAGAAGGATCAAGAAGAGGTGGGTATGTGGAGCTGACAAGGTTATAGGATGCGTTAGGAGGGTCAGGGGGTTAGGAATGTGGCGCGGTAGTGGACAGAGGACGTGGATCATATGGGTATCGGTTGCGTGAATTGAGAAGTAAGGCAAAAGCTTCAAACTGTTAATTTTGATCAGCCTATTATATAGCTTAAAACATAATTTGTTTACTAACTAACCAATTAAAGAATTATTATTACAATTAAAAGGGTGTCAACTGAAAACGTGGATTGCATGCAGGCTGATAATCGGATACGACATGGGTTCGTTTGTTAGATCGAAAAGGTACATGAAGGACAGTGAAACAATAAGGGAGTTGATTAACGAATTAACGTCGAGCAGCATTAGTTTGTGATCTGGAAACTAAAGTCAAACGCAGGAAAGAGAACTAAATGAACCGGCCGCTAATTGATCTGAGGGTTTATCAAGTAATTATAACCAAATTAGGCTTAATTAATTAGTTTGATGAAAGAATTAGTATTTAGAAATTTAACCGTGAATGTTTTTACCGCAGGGTAAGCAGTCAAGGAAGGAGGTGGACACTGGCCTGGAACATATGTGTAAAGAGAATTGATCATTTGATTTAATCAAAATTAGCAAAGTAATTAAATATTAACTATATAATGAAGGAATGGTCAATTAAAAACATAATTTTGGATTATGCAGGGTAGCAGGCCAAACAAGGATGAGAGAATAGTGGAAACCAAACTAAGAAGAGGAATTAACCGTCCGAAAGTTTACTTAACATACATAATTAGCACTTAATGATTTAATTAAAAATTTTAATTATATAATTAAATCGTGTTAACTATATTGTAGATATCCTTTTATTATGTGAACAGATTCGAACAAAACAAACTACTTTGAAACCGTAGCGATGAAACTAAGCTTTGGAACTATTTGGACACCACTGGAATCAGCAGGGATTTTCTGTTAAATTTAAACTCATGTTTAATTTAACCGGAAACCGAGCCATTTTGGCGACAAAGGAATGATACGAAAGGTGAGTTAAACTCACTCAATTCTCCCCATTTATATTTTATATAAATTGGGTTTTTATTTTGTGTGCTCTGATTGCTAATGGTTGATTGTTTGCTAATAATATATTTATTTGTTGATTTAACTAATGAAATTAAACCATTGTTTAATTTCAATGAAATACCAAATTGTTATTTTAACGATTTGATCCAATGAGTGTAATTTACCTTATTGGTCATGTTTATTTATGAACGTATTTAATTGTTTGAATTGTTCTGTTAATTGGTTAATGTTAAATAGTTGTTATTTACTGTTATAGAAATTATTAGTTAAATGGAATTGAATTATCTGATTTGAGATAGCTGTTCTGACTACAGGGAAGAACAGGTTGTAGGGATCCAACGGGATTCCTCAAATATATTATTTATTTTCATATTATCATATATGAACTATCATGATTGGGTAATTGATTTGATTAGTGGTCATTGACTGAAAATTAAACCTGTGTTTTGTTTTAACCAATGGGCAATATTGGTTGAGTAACCGGCGGTAAATAGCCTAAAAATAAATTGTTTTGTTATTGTTGATTTCCCGTCAGGTGAATTGATTGAACCGAAGCTATTAAATCTATTTTATAACTGGATATAGATTTTCAAATATATTATTCTGAATATGAGTTTATTTAAAAGGAAATAAATATTTATTTTTATTATTTAAAGTTTATAATTAATTATTAATTGATTTTATATAGTCAATTCTGATGTTAATCAGATTTATAAATACGAGAATAGTAATTAACCGAATGGTTAAATTTGGATAATCGTTTTGAAACAATTAAATGGAATTATTCAAATTAGTGATATTATTAATTAATTTAAAGGAAAACGAATTGGAATGGGTTGATGAGATAATCGGATTTGAGTTGACTAAGTTAACAGTTTTAACTGAAATTGATTACTAAATTAGTTGCATTGAATTAATGAAATAAATTAGTTTAAAGAATATTTGTTTAATTTTAATAAGATTTTAAAAAAGGTATTTACTATTTATGTTAGGTAATAAAGAAATAAACTACTTTTACAATAGTTAATGATTAAGACAAAGTACTATTCTGATTAATAGTAATTTGGGAAATTACCTTTTAATTGAATTAATTTAAAAAGTAATTGAGATTGAAATGAAATCCAATTGAATGGTGGAAGGAGTGTATAAGCAAATTTTATTTTAAAACTGAGTTTTGCAACAAAGTTATAAAAGAAGTTTTTAAGCGAACACCAAAGCTTGAAATAAATGTTACTTAATTATTTGAATTAAGTCAAAGGAGATTGCGATAAAAGGGTTTATAATAAATCAGGGTTACATAAATGAGGTATAAGATGTTAAAGCGTTAATTTTAAATTAATGTTACTTAAAAATGGGGATTAAGTAAAATTGGAAATTGAAATAAGTTTTTCAAAGCGGGAATGCTCGAATGGATTTGAAAGGAGATTGGTATAAGTGAATTTGGTTAAAGAAGCGGGTTATAAGATTTGTAAACAAATCTGAATTATGAAATGAATTTGTTTTAAGAGCTGGAGGTTAAAAGTGGTATTTTATAAGAAATTACTTAATTATGGAATAATGGTTATTTCCCATAAAGTGATTTTCAAAAAGTAAGAAGGTTTTATGAAACCGTATTTGAATAAAATAGTTAAATGGAATTTGAGTAGATATTGGAATGAATTATGGGGTTACAGCTCTAATCTATCTGAAGATAAGAACGTTGTTGATCAAGGTCTGAGTGGTAATTAAAATACCCAACAAGAACGACATCATGATTATCCGAGGATGATATTAGTTGTAATGATAAAAGAGGTCAGTAATCATTTATTATTTCATTAAAGAAATAATAGTGAAACGTTTAGTGAAAATTGGGAATATATATATAACGAGAGTTCCAAAGTAAAAGGGAAGTACAAAGGGGTTTGCGTGAATTATAAAGATATTTTCGAGTTAGAATGGAAACGTAAGAGTTGAGTTCTATTCTATAAGAATGAGCAATGGTTATTATTTTCAAGTAATGAAATAAAAGATATTTCATAATGTTGTTTTACGAGTAATAAGTTGAATTGATTTCCCAATATTAGATAATAATATGGCTGATGTTTTGAAAGTGGAAATTGAAAATAAGAATGAATTGGTTTAAAGAAAACTCTTATGTTAAATAAGTAGCGAAAAACTATATTTATAATATCGAAATATTTAAGAGTTTTAAATTTACATTTGTTTAATTAAAAGGCCAATTGATGCTGAATACTGAATCGGTGAACTCATTGGATTTTTATGATTGAATCACTATTTATTTTGATAGTTAAATAACCGACTATCAAATCTACCCAATACAATTGTCGGTACGAAAAGACCGGGATCGAATTTATATTCGAAAACCATTTCGACCAACAAATACGTGAAGGTATCAGAAGATGATCGAGATGGAGCGTTGAAGACCGTATATCTTCATAAACGGAAGAACTGCTAAAAATCTTTGGTCTGCAGCCAAAAAAGTACTGTGGTTCTATCATGGTTGGAATCTACGGAATGCAAGGACCTCTCGCTACTGATCTATAGGGTGATTCCTAGGATGTGGTAGGAGGATGCCTTCGGTTTGTCCGGTCCCATAACAAATTGTATGGACAGATGTCTGATAGAGTATTTCCAAAGGGATTACGTACGTTGGCTTCCTCAAACGTATTTCTGTGGTGGCGGAGAAGACACCTTCTCTTAACTTTACAACCTGATTATTTTTGAGGAAATCAATTAGTGATTTCTGGCGGATTTGACGATGTAACATTCAAAGTAAATGGTGGACACGTATTCCAAAAGATTGGCTAGGACTTCAAGCCTTATTAACAGGGAAATGACAAAAATCAGGCAGGCAGCATGGCTATGTGGGTCGCTCCCATTAGGATGTATAATCACATATCTAGAGAAATTCCTTTTGCTTCTTTAATCTATTTCGATGCTATCCCTTTTGGGAAACAGTGGTTTGAGCCCAATCTTTGGTGATATACATTCGATACACTCAAGAGAAATGAGTGGTCGGTCATGTATGGGCCGGGTTGCAAGACGTTCTTGTTGAACCCAGTGTATTCCCCTCTAGAGATACATTATCGGCTGGTGGTTCCATACATTGTCATAGTCGAAATCCAATCTCCAATAAGCGTCCACGGTTTTTATTTTATAATATGTATGTGGAGTGTGAGATGCAAGCGTTCCACTAGATTGATATCTACTTGTATTTAGACACTATTATAATATTAGAAAAGATATTGATTTCTAAAATGTTTTGGGTTATCGTAAGGTAAAAATCGTCTGCATTTATGTATGGATTTGGTCATACGATTATCCTTTTCTTTCGAAAAGATTTTGACTTTAAAATCAAGTTGTGTGATACCTTTAAACTTAGTGTGTTTTTCTCACTCTGGTTCATCAGACTGACCTCGTGTTTTGTAAATGCTCGGGTTAGACCGGGTTATATAGGTCCAGGTTATCGGATGCTGCGAAATCCAGAGACGAGCTGGAAAGTTCAGACATAATATATATATGGCGTGTATTCTGTCGTGTGTTGTGTATGGGGCAGATTATTATAATTGCCCAGAGATGTTGATGTACTCTGATATTGTAAGTATTTTTAATGGCCCTCAATAAAAATTTATTTATTTATTATATTTTGTTCTGCTGCGATGTGAGACTGTGTGTTATGTTGATTCTTCTTCTTCTATTCTAATATTTCTTTCTTATCTCACCCTCAAATTTCTTTCTGTTAACTATCCAGTGTTTTTGGTGTTTGGGAGATCGGCATGGGAAACAAAATTGTATTTATGTCGATTTTCGGGGCCGAAAATCCTTGGGTCGTTATAAGTAGCAAGTACTAAAATAATGCAATAGTAATCAATAAATATAAAATAAAAGATAATCACACTGATACTTTACCCTGGTTCGGACCTTCTGTCCTACGTCCTGTCCCGAAGCTCCCCTTCGGCCTTTCAACTATCAAAAACTGTCCTCACTTTACCCGTAGGAATAGGTTTACGGATGAATAGAAATCTTGACAATTTTGTATTCTTTACAACACTGATATTGACTGAATCATACAAGTTGCTCCTATAATCTCCTTGAGTTGATATGAGAATTGAATCACTTAGAGAAAATAAAAGTATTTAGTGCTTGATTGAAATCTAGAGAATTTGGAAATCAAGAGCTTTAGAGAATATATAATAGATCGAGAAAGAATAGGTGATTTGAGAACTTGAATCATTGATCTATTTATAGAAAACTAAGAGCTTTTATGAAAGGTTGTGATTTCTGAATAAAACCCTTTGTTAGAAAAGATATCTCTTTTGAAAAATCGTATTGGAGAAGAAGAGATAGTGTTACGACTGTTCAAACTGAAAAGATGTTGCTTAAAAGTCATAGGTCATGTTCCAGGACAAACGTCTGTTCAACTTTGATAATACGTTTGTCTTTGTAATCGGATATTACTCAGATAAATAGACAAACGTCTATCCTTAGAAGAACATACGTCTGTGTGTGCAGGAAAATTATCCCGAGGCTTGCAACAGGCATTTATTATATATATAACAGGCATCTATGTTAAGTGAGGAATATTTTTCCAGCTGTATTGATAGACGTCTATTATATTATGTGACAGATGTCCGACACTTGCACAGACACTATGACATGTTGATGTTTTTCTCATACTTAGTCAAGGAGATTTTACATAACATCTAATACTATAAATATGAAATTCTTCGAGCAATCATGCCATCTTGAGTTCTTCTACTTGAGTTGATTCCTACATGAATGTGTGTGTGTGTGTGTATATATATATGTTTGTGTATTGTGTATAGTGTGTCGTCATCAAAATCAAGGATTTAACAAAAGATACTATGTTCATCTAAGAAAACTCAGATCGGTTATATTTTTTTTCAGGAACGAATACATATTCAGGAGCAGGTTTCACAAAGTCAAGCTTCTTATTGTTCGTATCTAATGCTTGATTTATGTTAGAAGAAGGATTTGATGATGTATTTGGATAAGGTTTTTCAGATTTAGATGATGAAGATGGATTTGTGGTTGAAGATGAAGAACGTGAAAAAGAAAAAGTGGATGAATTTGTGTGATTTATGTCTGCCATTAGTGGTGTAAAACGGTTTTAAATTGCTTTTACTTTTTGGGGTTAATATAAAATAATAGTGAGCTATAACATAATCACAAAGATAATAATGGAAGTAAAGCCACATCGATTAAATCTAGTATGAACATTTCATAAGTTGACAAAATTAGGTACATGAATGTGAAAGGTATGAATTAGTTTTTATACAAGCATGCATAATAAAGCGTTGGTAGATTATATTATTTTCGGAATAGAAATTTAAATTTTACTGGCAAATCTTTTCACTACAGCATATACTTCAAGAAACCTCATCAGTGATAGTTTATGCCTCCATTGCCGCTGAAGCTCCATTATCTCACTCTCCGGATCGCATTTAGGTAGGCATTGTTGATATCCATATAACCTGTAAATCAAAGGGAAAACTGATTGTTTGTTATCTGTATAATCTATAAATTTTCACATGTTTCAACATTGACTTTGCTTTTTAAATTTAGATCAGAAATTCTATGCATCCGCTTGCATCACCAATCTCTGTCGACCATGATTGGATTACTAGCCATCATTTATTACTTTGTTAAAATTGTTACGTCTTCTCAAAACTGTAACACTTAAGTCAAGTTTCCAATTTCAAATTTATTTAACTCAACTGGGTACCATGTGCTTTATATTTTTGAGCGTGGGAAATGAAAATTATGCAAACTATGCCTCATATGACTTTACATGCTACAGTACTCGAAGCTCAATCCTTAACGGGAAGGATTTTTTTTTTTTTTTTTTTTTTGATTTAGGCCAGTATTGAAAAGTTAGAACACAAATAGGCTAGTTTCAAAACTAGTTGCAAAAATAGACCATTTTGTTATACACTAGCGTTATCACAGACGGTGCTAGTTCAATTTTTTTTTCCAAAGGCGTTATCTCTGATGGCGCATTCATAGATTAAATTTTGAACTAGCATCATTTGGGATAACGCCCAGTGGCCAATATCCTCCTTTGTTCCTCTCTCGTTTCCTCCTTCCTTTATTATTTCACAACTCCACTTCTGAAAAAAAAAATCCCCCTTTTGTATAACGTGCAGTATTGGAATCATACTTTTTTTTAGAATACCTTCTCATCCATCGACAAGTTTTAGATCTCATTTTGTGTTAAAGGTATGTCTATTGACATTTGATTTTTTAATTCGTTATACATAGTTAAGTTTTTTGTTTTATATGTAGAATGGCTCCTAAATGTATTCCTACTATATGTTATTATGATGGTGAATTGGTGTTAGACGATGATAACTTTGGCAAATACGTTGGAGGGTTGCATAAACCTGTAAAAGTACTACGTGAATGTAATTTGGTTCAGTTGAAAGATTCAGCATATAACTCGACTAAGATTAAATCAGATGAATTTGACATTGATTTGGTATGTAACTGGCCTACGGATTCTGGATCGAAAGTCACTAAAATATCCGATAATGATGATGTGGGTATAATGTTTTTAGCGACAACGAATTCCATAGAGCTTAAAGAGCAAACGAGTTCAAGTAGCAGAAGAAACAGTTCCCATAGACAATAACCTTGAATGTAAAAATATTGATGATAGAATTGGTCATCGAAATGCATTGTCGAGCTTTAATACTACATCCTTAGGGTTTCCACCGTGTACTACAAGCTACCGACAAGATGTTCAATACAATGAGGAAGGTTGGACTTCAAAAGGAAATAGGTGCAGTAAATGCAAGGTTGTTGGTAATAAGAAGAATCGATGTACTTAAGCCATATAAATTCATGTATTTGTATTATTTTTGTAATACTTGAAACTTTTCAGTATTACATAAATCATCTGAGTTTCATTCATAACCAATACGACATAACTCAGTACATAATTCTTCAGCATATTACATAGAGTTCATAATAAATATAGTTACAATGCATTCATAATATGGTTACTTCCTATTACACTGTCCAGCGCTGGATCAACTAGGAAGGTACTCTGTAAGGTTGTACCCTCCATTCATCAATGCATTCCGATGCTCTAAATTTTGTTTCTGCAACTGTTTGTTCTCCGCTTGCATCTCCAATGTGTATTCAACCCCTCTAGGATACATCTCAGGATCCAACCATTTTAAAAAATTGCAACATGCAATTTTTTAGGATGAATTTTATGATCCTTATAATATTCGCAGCGATAGAAACGACGTTTTGCATTCTTGTCACTTTATGCAAACAACTATATCACATTCTGCACCACAGTCACAATAAACTCGAGGAGTTTGTAAACTATTAAGCACATGTATGCTGCGATACGACATTATTGCATCCGTCACTCTACCCGACAGCCCCCTTCTTGGACAAACCTCAACCACTACGTCATCTAAATTCTGTATCTGCGGATTTTGCTACACAACTTCAAGTTGTGTCTCAGGAATAAAATCAACGTCGTTCGTTAAACCATCTTCTACCACCCCAACAATTGATTTTTTTCAAAGTCATCATAAATTTTCATCATTGTCTCATCATCAATTTCCCAATTACCCTTTTTTTACCTACAACAAAGGTATAATAGCTATATAATAAAACTATAGAGAATAACAAGAGAAACAAAATCTTTAACCTATCAAAGAACTTGGATGTAAAATCTAACCTGATTCCAGCTCAATCACAAATACTTGAATACAAATTGGTATGTTTTTTAAAATAGAGAAGAGGTTGAAATTAGACTGCCATTTTTGGAGTTTTGGGAAAGCACTAAAGTGAAAGGGAATAATGAAAGTGGGTGGAAAAGTAGATGAAAACAAATCTGGTATGCAGTGAACATTTTTAATAGCGTTATCTGGGTTAACGCTAGTTAGCGTTTTCCGAGATAACGCTCTGTGAAAAGTTCACTGCCTTTGTTTGAGGCGGTGGCCATTTCACAGATAACGCTATTAAAAATGACCATTACCTCAAACGATGGCAGTCAACTTTTCACAGAGCGTTAAATTGGATAATGCTAGTTACGCTAACTAGCGTTATCCAAGATAAAGCTATTAAAAATGTTCACTACTTCAAAAGGAGGAAGTGAACAAGCTCACGGTATATTTAGGCAACTGCAACTACATATTCATCCACAAAACATACTCATATCCAAATTACATACATAAGGGACATAACAATAGCATATCTGAATTACACAACAATAACATATCCAAATTACATATCAAATTACATAAGGAACATAACAACAACATATCCGAATTACATATCGAATATAGCAACAACATATCTGAATTACATATCGAACATTGCAACAACATATCTGAATCACATAACGAGTTAAAGGTTTTGTCTTACTCTCTGGTTAAGAATATACCGGTACCCGCCAGGTGGATGTATTGTAGCTCATGCACTGGTTCAGGTCTTCATGCTTATTAACTTTATTCAAGTGTTAAATGCTACTTCACTTAACCTTAGGTAAAAGCTGCTTTCACTTGCAACAGCTAGCAGTTGAGCAATGTATTTTGAAGCAACTTTTATTTTCTTTGAAGCATACTGTGCAATGTAAGCAATATAAATTCGTGATGTTGTACATGAGAAGTGTTTTCATGGGGTTGTTTATTTTTCTCTTGATATTAGATTTATTCATGTATCAAATGGTGCTTCACTTAATCTTATGTAAAAGCTGCTTTCACTTACAACTGCTAGCTGTCGAGCAATGCATTTTGAAGCAACTTTTACTTTCTTTGAAGCAGACTGTCTAGTATAAGTAATATAAATTCATATTCGTCAGGTTGTCTATTTTTCTTTTGCTGCAAGAGAAAAACAGATAACCTCATGAAATCACTTCCCTACAGCATCACGAATTTATATTGCTTACACTACACAGTCTGCTTCAAAGAAAGTAAAAGTTGCTTCAAAAAACATTGCTCAACTGCTAGCAGTTGTAAATGAAAGTAGCTTTTACCTAAAGTTAAGTGAAGCAACATTTAACACTTGAATAAAGCTAATAAGCATGAACATCTGAACTGGTGCGTGAGTTGCAATGCATCTACCTAGCGGGTCACACAGTAATTCTTAACCAGAAAGTAAGATAAAACCTTCGACTTTGTGAGGCTTCATATGCCTTGGATCAACCAGGCCAGTTTCGATATACCAATACAGGTTCCATCTCTTCATAATCTATAATCAGTTAAGAAGTATGCATTACTACATTACTTAATCAACAAGTACACAACTAACTATTGATTTTCCATTCCACGTTCCATCAGACTTTGGTATTTTCATATTTCTTTCGACCACATTCTCTTATGTTACATACTAAACGTAAACATGAACATAAACATAAACATACACATGCACACACTAAATATGCATAATTTGAACTTTAATCATTAATTTAACTTTAAACATACACATACTAAACCAAAAATCATGAAATTATTGATGTAAACTATAACTTGTACACCATAGGAACTTAAACACGCACCTATTGCACAAAACTAGGTATTAGAGCAGAAATCTCTAATCATGAAAACCCTAAATTTCAAAAATTACAAAATTTAATCAACAAGGTTAGGTAAACTTACTAATAGGAGCAGTAGAGAATAAGAGGAGGCCATAAAAGTTAATTTTAAAGGAAAATTTTGATTTTTGGCCTAGATCAGGTAGGGAGATGAAAATTTTCGTCTTTGCTTAAAATAGAAAGAAAGTGCAAATGTGGAAAGAAAGGAAAGTCCAGAAGAGTTTATACCCTTCTGCGCGTTATCTCAGATAATGCGTAGTCGTGTTATCTGTGATAACGCTAGTGTATTAATGTTGCGGAAGGGTCCAGAAGGGTTTATACCCTTTTGGGCGTTATCCCAGATAATGCTTAAAAAGCGTTATCCGGTATAACGTTTGTATATAAATGTTACATCGTATTCTCAAATGCCGCTAATATTTAAAAATTAAATGGCGTTATCTGAGATATCGCCAATTTATTATAAGTGGTCTAGTTCTGCAATTAGTTTTAAAACTGGTCTATCTTCGTTATAACTTCTAAAAACAGGCCTAAATCAGCAAATTTTCCTAATGTGAATAACTCCAGATCGTGCAACCTGTGCTTTCCAAGAGATAGACATGGCCGTTGCAATACATGGAGAGGAGACAGGTCAAATTTGATCTTGACAAAGACATTCAATCCTTGTCAAATTGCAAAGGACGTTGTAAGTACAAAAAATGGCTGGACTGATAAGAGTATCACACTTTCCATCTGCATTATTGATTAGTTGAATAATGCATTGTTTTTTGGAGTACATGGAGATGAATTCAGTTTGTTGGAATTTATTGTTTTTCTCAGTGTGCAGTAGTTGAAATTCTCTTGGGCAGTAGATTCATTGATGATTCATTTGTAAAGTATCTGTCACATAGCCCTTATCGATCGGATTGAAAAAGCTACGTATAAATCAACTGTAATTGGTTAATTAGTGGAAAATGCCTTTGGTTCATCAACAGTAAGAGTGGAGGAGAAGATTGCGTGCAGCTTTTGTTTTATTTAAGATATAGGCATGTATGTGTTATATATGGTGATGCAAAATGTTTTTGGTTCTAGACGATTGGTCCATGCAGTTATTTTTGGCAAAATATCTTTCATTCGAGGAAGTTTATTTTTATGGGTCCGTTTGATTTTGAACGGGAAGGGACGTTTGGAAGGGACATTATTGGAAACGGGGAATGTGTTCTTTTTACGAAAGGGGCATTTTGGAAAGGGCAGAGTTTTTATTTTATTGTTTTTTTATATATCGTTTTTAATTGTTTGTGTGTGTTTATTGTTGAACAAAATAGTAGAACGCAGAATACAAATTGCAGAATACAAAAATTACTGAATGCCTCTTGCAGAATTTAAATTGCAGATTACAAAAACCAGTACAACGCATTACAACACCGTTTAAAAAAAACATCACAACACAATCACAAACCACAACACATTCAGAAAATAAAACAACACAACTACAACACCCACATAAAAGAAACATCACATCTTTCCAACCCTCAGCTGCGTATCAAAATGAATAACACAAGCGCTAAACTGTTCGGGTTAGCCAAGCAGAGAATAAAATGGGTTGTGGTCCAATCTGTCATGTGTAGACATAATAACCGACACCTCCCAATCCTGATAGTCATCCTCCTCGCGGCGTACAGACATGCATAAATGGAGGAAATATATAGGAAGAGAGAAAGGAATAGGCTGTTCTGGAAATTTTGTGGCGTCAGACGTGCGTCGGACGCGAAAGCCACCTTTTCAACCGTTCGTCTTGAAGGGGCAAAAGTGTGGGACTCACCTTGGATGCGTCGGACGCGTCCGACGCAGACACGAACATTAACTGCTCAGTTAACAAATCAAACGCTACCTATATATGAATAATATTTGTCATTTTGTATGAATAATATTTGTCATTTTGTTGCCGACGTGTGTGTTTTGCAGGTCGGCAGATTACATGACCTCCATTCCCTTCTTTTTTGTATGTTATCAACATGTTTTCAGGCAATATTTTTCTTTTAACTCTTCTCCTTTTTCTTCAATATCTGCAGCTATCATTCTGCATGCAAAAAAATTCATATGTTCCTTTTGAAATTGTCATTTTTATTTTAGAATCCCATTTTTGATTTTCAGTTAAAAACTATTTTTTTAAAATAGTAGAATCTAATACATTTTCTAAAATATTTTTAATAATAAAAATGAAAAACTGAAACTGGGATTTAGAAAATGAAAATGAAAAGGCTAAAAATGAAAACAAACAAGGCCTTGCTTTTTAGGTATTAATTTTTTAAACACACACAATACAATGATATATCACACCAACAATGGCACAGGGTCGAAGATTAAGACGTTACCTTGTGCTGGTTAAAACTAAGTGATAAAATAAGACACATCATTGCTTAGACAACCATTGCACGTTTCCATCAATTTGGTGAAAAGTTACCAAGTGAAAAATAAGTCGTATTTCTTAAGAGCAATGAACTCTGCATTATAATACAAGATTTAACCTCACTTAAATCAAATTACAAGAATTTTTTAAGACACCTCATTTTCTCTTAGCCTTCACTCATAATTTTTTAAGAGAAAATCTTCAAGCATTGACACGCTTCCAAGATACATCAACATTACAAGTAAACAAACTAAACATTGCTTCTCAATATACATACAGTATTCCACTATAAAACCAATGCATAACATATAATGCACAAACAAAAATTAATATTCACAAACCAGAATGAATTGCCAACGCCAAAAATTCAAAAATTCCACCTCCCTCGCTTCATTTTGTCATATAATATATATACTAACATCAATATTGTCCGTTTGTGCAAATAACAGTGTGGAAGCTAGTGCTTGTACTTCTCATTCCATCAATTACCATGGGTTAGCAATTAGCTCTATTTCTTTTACTTAAAATAGTTAATACTTTGTATTAATAGTTTCTATACACCTAGTGAAAATCTAGTTCAATTTATTGTAGAATTTTCATACACAATCGTATTCTCGCCTAATGAAAATACTAAAGCATTAAATCATTTCACAAAATAGTGAGAAAGAACGAATGCACATGCACGATGAAACATGGGAAATGGTAGAGCGAAAAGGAAATCAATTCATGGTGAATGGTCAACCGTTTTACATAAACGGCTTCAATACATATTGGTTGATGATATTGGCCGTGGATCAATCTACAAAAGCAAAAGTTTCCGAAGTATTTCAACAAGCTTCAGCAACTGGTTTAACAGTGTGCCGAACATGGGGTTTCAATGACGGACAGTGGAGAGCACTTCAAAAATCTCCTTCCACTTATGATGAGGATGTTTTCAAGGTAATGTCTAATAAATATTATATTTGCTCTAAACTATAATCTGAAAGCTCCAACAAAGTTGTCTCAGTTGGTTGGTAGTTTATAATACGATCGTGACTTCGTGAGTACAATTCTCGAGATCTACACTGACATTCGAGAACCATGTTCAAAAAAATTATAACACGAAAAGCTGGCTGGCTTGAAAATTATGTGAGAGCAAAATATGCAAATAACAGGTTTGGTTAAAGGAAGTATATACTGGATCGATGTGCGTGCATAAAATACTTTGAAATATAGCATGTAACTAAAAGCATATTGCATAACTTGTAGGCACTAGATTTTGTAGTGAGTGAAGCAAGAAAGCATAAGATCAGACTGATCATACCTCTTGTTAATAACTGGGATGCATACGGTGGGAAGTCGCAGTATGTGAAATGGGGGAACAACGCTTCTGGCTTGAACTTAACCTCCGACGACGATTTCTTTACGGATCAAACCATCAAAGGATACTACAAAACTCATGTCAAAGTAATACTCAGTTCTTCTTTAACCAAATCTAAAAGTATAACTATAGTAACTTTTATCGTTACCACTTACAGACGATTCTAAATAGAGTCAATACCATATCCAACATCACGTACAAGGACGACGAAACAATCTTTGCTTGGGAGCTGATGAACGAGCCTCGATGCTTGTCAGATCCATCTGGTGATAAGTTACAGGTATTAGCTGTACATATCATAATCTTACTTGTCTTTACTGTTTGTTTCTAATAATACGGTATGCAGGCATGGATAGAAGAAATGGCGTTTCATGTAAAATCAATTGATCGGAAGCACCTCTTAGGTACGGGGCTTGAAGGATTCTACGGACCTTCAACGCCAGACAAGCTGCGGTTCAATCCAAATACTTTTGCAGGACAAGTTGGTACCGATTTCATCAAGAATCATCGAGTTCTTGGCATTGATTTCGCTTCAGCACATATGTACCCAGGTTCTTGGTAAGTTTAATATGCTCACTTTCTTCATTAAAATCTAGTAACAAGCCATTTTGAAATCCTGATGTAGGGAAGAAGAAGAAAAAGCAAAGCATGTAACAAAATAAACTGGAGAAAATTTTGTTATTTCAATGGTTTACAAAAAACAGACAAAAAAGTACACATATAAATGTACATCCAAATTGGGCAACATATAAAATATAACAAAAGCAATTACACTTTACATGTCTAACAAATGAGATGTTGATGCAATTCTATGTATATATGTATATGATCCAAATGAGTTATTTTTACCCTGTCACTAACTTGAAAGTATACAGAATATATCTTTGGAAAAAGAAAACATTTAGGGAAACCACCAAGGATAATTCATCTGACAAAAAAAAAAATTGTCAGTTGAGAGACGCGGGGTCAAATATCATTGACAAGTGTTTACTTCAAAATTTACCTACTGGTAAAAAACCAACAGAAGTAAACTTCATGATGTGCTTGCTTCAAATTTTGTTTATAATTCATAATCATATGCAGGCTGTCAAACTCAACACCCGAAACTTACATTCAGTTTGCCCGAACATGGATGCAAACCCACATAGATGATGCAGACAACATACTTAATATGCCCATGATATTTGGTGAGTTCGGAGTATCACTTAAAGACGCCAACTTCAATCGCACATATAGAGACATGTTCATAGACACGGTATATAAGACAGTGCTAAACTCGACAAAGAGAGGAGGTAGCGGTGGTGGTTGCATTGTATGGCAACTATCACCTGAAGGAATGGATTATATGGACGATGGATATTCTATAGTTCCTAGCAGATCACCAACTACTTCTAATATATTTTCATTACAATCAAAAAGGCTTCAGATTTTTAATTCTAGGTGCACTTGGAAATGTCGTTGGGGTTGTAAGAAAAAGACTGATGTTGATGATTTCCTTTCTATTGATGATGTATGATGTTAATTTAAGTGAGACTGTACATAAATATAAATTGGTATAAGCATGTGTATTGAATAACAAGGATGTGTGTTTATGAAGCCAAATAACAAAAGTAAATATATTATTTTACAGACAGATCTAGATGTGAAATGAAATGCTGGTTGTTAAAAATTTTTGCGGTTCGAGACGACTCTAACGAAGATAATGTCGTACTTCAGACTTTAAGAATGTATGGAATACATTTTTTCAGACAATAGTTCAACTTTTTAGGTACAAACGAGTTATTGAAGTATTGACTTTCAGGATTCAATCACTACGCCATAGATGACATACCGCAACGAAAATCCAAGGTGTTGCTAGCTGCGTTGTTACCATAGATATGCTGATTTTTGTCTATTGCAACACACGCTTAAAAGTGTTAGTATAGGCATCACACTGTGTTGCAGCAGTTATAATATATTCGAATTAAAAAAATTATCAATCCGAGTGAAAGCGATCCAACGGTCTATATTACCAATCCACGTCAACTTTATTTTCCTTTACAGCCTAAGCTCCTATGCCCTCAAATTTTCATTTCCCCACTAACATAATTCAACCTTCGCCCCCAAATTTTCATTTTCCCGCTAACATAATTCAGTCCTCGTTTCCTTTTTACTTTGAAAAAAAAAAATAGCGTCTTCCTTTTTAATGGCGGATCCACAAGGTTTTACCTAATTCAAAAAATTGCAACTTCATCCCATTTCATTTTGAATTTTTCCCATTCGTCTCCTGTTTTTTCCCCCAAAATTTGTTCCTAGATTCATCTGCTTTTACCTAACGACAACCCTAACCCTAGATCTGCTGATAAGAAGTTTACTTTTGCGGCTTTAGATCTTATTACAATGGTAAGATTCTGGCTATCGATCTTAATCTGTATGATTTGAGTGTCTATTTCATTCAACGACCTACTGACTTCTTACTGTCGATGTTTTAGGCTTACTGATTTCAATAACGCAATTAGGTTCTTTAAATTATCTAGTATTTGTTATTCGTTTAGTTGGAAAACAGTAGAACCATTGGAAAATATTGTATTGGTATACTAATTTTGAAGGTTATTACCCTCACTGGCTGACTCTGTCAAGGTAGCTAATAAAATCAATTACTGTCCTTACTGGGATGCTCATTCCTGATAGCATATTTAAGCATTCATTTATGAACAGATAGTTGTGTATTCTATTTTATCTCTAAATGAATGGAGCATTGGCAATAGCAGATCTCAAATTAATGTGCCCGTATTTTTGACTGTAGGCACAATATCTTTGTTTATTGTGCTAATATCAGTTGATAGCTTCTCTACATAATCACTGAAGTCAATGGTTCATGCTTAGATAATATAAGTCAATGGTTAATGTCAATGGTTAGAAGGTTATTTTGGTTCGGATTTTTTTCATTGCTGAGATAATATATATGTTGCTAAATAATGCATGACGGTTATGGGAAATATGGCTTTGAGGATTCATGCTGTCATGATGTTTAGTGGGTCACATAATCATTGAACATGGTTTATTGGTTTGCACAGGATCTGCATCAGACTCAATGTAATCGGTACGCAGGATACATTGGTGAGTTTGAGTATGTGAATTATCACAGAGCTGGTAAAATCATTGTTGAGTTGAATGGTCGGCTGAACAAGTGCGGTGTTATAAGTCCTAGATTTGGTGTTAGTGTGAAGGACATCGAGCCTTGGACTGCAAGGTTGCTTCCATCACGTCAAGTTAGTTGCTAACTGCACTTAAGAATTTTGTTTATTTGTTTGCTTACACAGTTCTATTTTGCTACCCGAGTCGTAAAATCAAAGTTGGTAGTTGAGTTATTTTCTGAGACCATAACATGAACTTAAATTGCATCACTCTTTTAAACTTATTAAATCTATTATATTCATTGGGAGCTTACTTTGTCTTACCTATTTTCTAGTAGGCCTCATCAAGAACCAGGGCACCATTCCCTACAGTACAATGACACTCTGACATAAAAAATCATGACTCTTTAACTCAGCATCGATAAATCAGATGTGGGTCGTGACAACTCCAGATTCAGCGACTCCAACGGTATTGCAGTCGACAAGCAACAACGGCCATTACGTGCTTCAAGTTGAACTCGACTTTGACATGTGATGGGGGCAAGCACCAGGTGGGGATGAAGGCAGCAAGCATCAGTATAGTAAAGTAGTTGTCAGTCAATCAATCATCTTCATTCGAGGATAGTGGACAATGGAGGATGAGAACCGAAAGGCAAAAGGTGTTCTGTCATTTTCTAGTAATTAGCCTCGGTAAATTCCAACTTTTTAATATCTAATTAACATTTGACATCATATCGATACTTAAAATAGTCCATAACATTGCATTCTCTTATGTTGGTTCATAATTGGAACAATGAGACTGGAATTGAAAGTGTTTTGAGAATTAAAGGAGCGTTTTAAGAGGGTTAAATACGAGATAAATAACTGGTTGGCAGTATAAGAGAGAAAGCTCATGCTCGATTTGTGTTGTTTATGAAATATACAGTAAGTATGCGATTGGAAATCCACTACTTAATAACCTATTCTAATTAGTTGATTAGTTTATATACCTATGTGTGGGCGCTTTTCCATCTTCCCTTTGTACTGGCTCAACTTTTCTGCTTCTTTTTTTTTCAATTTTTTATATTTTAAATTTGACAAAAGCAAAATTTTGTATGCAGTCATGGTTAAATTGGTTTATCAACATATGAACGTAAGAAATTATGTTATGTACACCAACTGGTGACCAACTAATGGCCAAAGGTTCACATGGATGCACGTAACTTTTGTTCTTTTTATATGTCATTTGATCGTTCTTATTGAATGCATTAACTTTTGTTCACAGATATTTTGTGGACATCTAATAGGATCCGAAAGAGAAAGCTAAATTCGAGACCAGAGACTGGGTAAACACAACGGTATGTTGGCACATTTATTTACTTGCATTTGAGATTTGCACATCATTGCTCATATATGCACATCACTTATATATCAGCACATATGATCACCAACACAAGATCATCTTATATCGTCATTTATTTTATTCTCCACTTATTTTAAGCTAGCTCTTACCTATATGTCCGCAGATAATGCGTAGAGACGAAGAGATGGCACCATATATCCCAAATCTGAAGAGGAACTACATCTTTGGTGGGATATGCAGTGTTGTTGCTAACACATCAATCAAGGTTATAATTCAAACCTTATCTGTTTATATCTAGCTTGTAATCCAAACTCAATCAAGGATATGAGTGAATCGAGTGACAATGTAGCAAGTAATGTATGTAAATACGAATGATTGTGTAATATACGAGTGAATGTACAATAGTGAAGTCAAAAAATTTGTATTATTTGAAATGTTGAAATAGAATATTTATTTGAATAAAATACCGTGTTATAATAATATTTATTATAATATTATGAAATTTTGGATTAATAGCAGTTGAGGTGTAATTACTTTTAGCAGTTGTACAACAAAATTTAACAACTGCTAGAAACAGTTGTAAAAAAGGTTGACTTTATTATGTTTGCCAGCTGTACTAGACATATTACAACTGTTTTTGGCAGTTGCGAAAGGGTATTTTTTTTGTTGTATTGGTACCTGTGGCAACACCTATACCGATATTGCCATAGAGTCGCAAAGGCGTTGCCTTTGACTCTAAGGCAACGCGACAAAAGGCAACCCCAAAAAAGTGTTGCCACAGATCATTTTTTGCCTGTAGCAACACTTTTTGGCACCTACTGCGTCACTTCTTTGGGGTTGCCGTAGGCCATCTATGGCGTAGTGAATGAAGACTTGGAACAACCTAATTGAATTCGCAGCCTGTACGACTTTGATCCGACCAAAAACATTTTATTTCTGAGTTTGTAGAGGCAAAATAGAGTGAAGAAGAAGATTAATATTATGCAACGGTTTTCAAGTGTTGCAAAAGCAAGAATTTTGTAACCCGAAGTCTAAACCCGGCCTTACTCGGTCAGACGGTGGTAACACGCGTGTGGTGGTGATGCATGACTTTCCTCCTCAGAACAAAGCAAACATTTGGGATTTCAAGACCTCACCCTCCTTATGGGAAAGCCATACTTATACAAATATGGTCCCCACATTTCCATAATGTGGGATTATTCATTTCCTCCCTATCTTTTCTCTTCAAAAAGCAAACCCCATACACCAAAACATTTTGAAAATATTCAACAATCTCCCTTCATTTTCAAAATAAAAAAAATTAAATAAAGTGGACTGTTGAATCCAATGTTATCTGGACCGAACTGCAGATCAGACCGTGACGACTTAAGGTTCAAGGTTTAGAAGGTCTTAACTAAGGTTCAGCCAATTACATAATTGTAACGTTGTTAACTCGCTGATAATAATCAAATAGAAAATAATAATGATGTAATTATGTTTCTATATAATTAAAAAAAAAAAATATTAACAAAGTTATTCATATCTCATATCATTATGATAATAATAGTAATAATGTTTGTAACAACCCGGTTGTTAACCAACTAATTAATTAAATTTTATTAGAGAGAGTTTATGCTAGATTGTGATTTATGGAATTTAATGATGAAATTAATACTATTTTTATGCATAATTCAATTGTTTATTTTAGTCAATCTTAAGATAGTTCTGGAAAAAGTTTTAAAAAATAAACAAATGTTTGGGTTTGGATATTTTGTTCCAAAATAAGAATTTCAACAAGTTAATTAATTTGTGATTTTGGTAAGATATGGGGTAAGTGGAAAGTTATAATAATAATATTAATGCTTTAGAGTTAGTAACTTCAGTAAATTAGGGACACTTTACTAGTTTTTACAATTTTAGTTTTTGGGCTCCTAACCTATAACCTCTTGGCCCAAGAAAGATGAGTTAAGTGGAGAAACAAGTGTACGTACAATTCATTTCCCCATTTCTGGAAAAATTAGAAAAACCCATCTTCCTCTTTTTTATCAAAACCTATATTCTAAATCATCCAAATTCTAGTGCAAATCAATGGGGTTATGGTCGATACTTATAGAAATCAAAGGTATGTAATCTTCTCTACTCTCTAGAGTCATGAAAATATGTTTTTTATCTCGGTTTTTAACCTTGGAGCTGCTAGTTGGTTTTAGGTTTTTGAGTCTTTGGGTGTAATGGTGATTAGCAAAGTGATTGCAAGATTGTAGCAAGGTTTTGTAAGAGATTGACAAGCTATAGGAAGCATTAAAGGTGAGGTTCGACTCACACAATCTATCTCTGAACAATGTGTTGCATGTTATAAATGTTAGCTTAATTAGATATGCTTGATTTGATGATTGCTTTGGTTGTAATATGGATTTGGATTCAATTGGTTGTTTGATTTTGCATGCTGGAAGTTTTAGTGAAAATATCACTGTTGTAAAACAGTGATAACTTATAGCTAAATTATCCAAATCAACTTAATCTTTTTGCAGTAGAAAACTATTTTAATTTGCTACAATTTTTTTCTTTAGGCATTTTTCGAAATTATGCCTTCTAGGAGGCGAAAAACGAGTTTTAAACTGAGCATGTAGTTCAGGACTATGTTAAAATCAGAGTTGGTAGTTGATAGTAAAATGGGCATAATTTTTGAGTCAGTTATCGGAATTTGATAAATTTTTATATCTGAAAAGCTAAGAGTATAAGATACAACTTTCATTTGTTGTATTTCTGTTGATTTTGAATTTTAAATTGTGAAAAACTCATTTGTTTGCCGCTGGGCTGTCGTTAGGAAATCATGGAAATACTTAAAACTGAGAATTTGTTTTGGTCATAACTTTTGAGTCACTTATCAGAATTTGATAATTCTTAATGTATTGGAAAGCTAAAAGATTAAGATACAACTTTCATTTATGGTGCCTCTTGTGATTTTGGAGTTTAAATTGTGAAAAACCCATTTGTTTGTTGCGGTCTTGTCGTTAAGAAATTGTGTCAATACTTAAACATAAGAAATTGTTTTGGTCATAACTTTTGAGTTACTTATCGGAATTCAATAAATTTTAATATTTTGGAAAGCTAAGAGTTTTAGCTATAATTGTATGGATTAAGTTTTTTTAAAATTATATGCGTAAGCAAACTGAAATCGCAATTTGAAACTGAGAGATTTATTATGAACTTTTGGAAACAATAAAATAGTTTTGTGAACAACTAAGTAAGTGTTTTAAACAATGGAATTCAAAAGAGATAATAATTTTGAGAATCTTAATTCTATAGTCTGGAATGAGATAATTTTCGAATTAATGTTACCGATTGTTTTATACGCTCTTGTGAAATATTTTATCGAAAACAGTATATTCCAGTGAATGGAATGTTGAAGTGAATTTACTAATTCTTAAGCGAATACTAGAACCCAACTGGTAGTATGGGATGCCCAAGTTAGATTCTTATAATCTATTTTGAGATAGTAATTAACACTTTAGGGTGGTATTCTTTTATGGTGTGCGACAAGTGGTCTCTAGATCCATAATAAAATATAATTCAGGTTCTTTGGGTATATCCATAATAAGTGAAATTTACTAATTCTCAGTAAATACTTGTGTTTCGCTAGATGGTATGGGACGTCTATGTTAAATTATAGTGGTTACTATGGGTGATAGTATTTGGCACTTTAGAGTTCACTTTCTTTTGGTGTGCAGCAGAGACTGCTAGATCCTTAAAAAGTTTACTTCTAGATTTCTTTTCAAACCTGTAAATATAAAAAGATTGAGAAATTCATTATTATAAGAGACTGGACTTTTATATCTACTTTTATTAGTAAAGATTTTAAATAAAATAATGATTAATACGGAGTAGATAGGTCATGGCTGCCACTACCTTTATGATTGTTGATATTTTGTTTCTTTGATTATTGGGATTGGATATATGGTTCCTCGATCCCTTAGATTGAGCATGTGGGACTTCGATCTACATGATCGTATGTTTATGGTTCCTCAATCCCTTAGATTGAGAATGTAATTCCTGCGTCTCAGTAATAATAGAAATGGACGGTTAATTGGTTGTTTCCTTGTATTTCCTCGACTAGGTCGATTGAGTATAAGTATCGTGCATGAGTTTCAGATTGCTTGTTTATTGTGTTTCCTTGTATTTCCTCGATCAGGTCGATTGAGTATGAGTTCCTCGATCCTAGTGATCATGCATGAGTTCCCGATCTTTGGTATCAGATCTGTATGAAGGATACCACCAGGCCTCGAGACCATCTTGGATTTTGGAATGCATATTTGTTTGTTCAATATGTTGATCCTTGTTCTTCGTTGGTCATTTGACTGAGAAAGAGTTCCTTGATCAGGTCGGTCATGAATGAGTTGTCTTAACTTGTCGTGTTTATAAGGTGAACTTGTGATGGAGGTAAAATCCATAATCGGAAACCAAACATACACCATTGTGAGACAATAAATTATTGTTACTATCGTTTCGTATTTGAACTATAGTTTATTTATATGATATATATATATATATATATATATATATATATATATATATATGGATCTCACTTTTCGGATATTTAGAGATAGACTGATCCGGAATTTTGTGTTTCCGGGTCAGGCTGCTATTTTTAGGTTTACAGAATGCTCAGACTTTTGGACATGTGAGCTAGCCATGGATAGATATATTGAGACCCTTAGTTTATCTTTTATAGGATACTCACCTGATGTACTATGAGATGCATTTGTTAAGATAGTGATTTAATTTGAAATGTGTAGAATGCAAAATTAGAAGTATATTTTGTGGACTTACTGTAAGTACGATATGATATGTGCTTTCTGCTGTGATCTGTGATTGGTATGTGGTTGATATATTGTTCTGATTAAGTTGAATCTATTAGGGAATGAGGAATGGATCGTTCAGGCAAAGCAAACACTAGAGGGGGGTGAATAGTGTTTGTAAGAATTTAAACAAAATTAAAAACTAGAGAGAACTACGGGATGAATCAAACACAAAAACACAATCACATACACAGATTCAAACAAAGAAGCAAAATAAACAGAAATAAAAATGCAGAAAAGGAAAGAGCATAACAAATTTTATACTGGTTCGGATCACTCCTACGTCCAGTCCCGCACAACACTGGATTGTGCAGAGTCTTATTAATATTTACAATAGTCAAATACAACCTCCTTGATTTCACGACTCAACAAGGAGACACCGACTCCTATCCCTTGATTTCACGGCTCAACAAGGGCACACCGACTCCTATTCCTTGATTTCACGGCTACAAGGATAAACCGATTACTCTTTGACTTACAAACAGAGTCTTTCAAACCAAGCAATTACAAAACAGCCCTATAACTCTTCAATAACACTTGATTTAGAGAGTAGAGAGTGTAGAGAGAAGAAGTTTGATCAATTCAGAAGTGAATTCTGCAGAGTATAAGTGTAAAAACCATAAAAATGAAGAATAATAATGATAGGATGAAAAAGGATGAAGATGGAGAAGAAGAGATGTTAAAAAATTCGGTTTTAACCTCTTTTTATAGAGTATGAAGGGTTGCAACGGTTCTGAAGCATTTCAAAAGACACTTCTCTTCAAAATTAGAAAAATAGTTGTTATATGTCGACATACATATTTTGCTATGTCGACATAGTCATATGTAATTTTCATTTTCAAAGCATTTTTCAGGTATTTTGATATAAAATTAATTCTGAAAATTCTTGAGTAAAATTCTAATGTTGTAAATCGATATTATATGATAGAAAAACATATGAAAAACATATTTTTAAACTATATAAATATATTTATAAAATTATAAGGTTTTAAACTATATAAAATTTAAATAAAGTATATATAAAAACTTAAGTTTGAAAAACAAAGAAGAATAGTAATAGAAACAAATATAAAAACAAAATAGAGAGGATTGAGAGTAAAATAGAAAACCAAAATAGAGAGGATTGAGAAAAGAATTGAAACATCAGAATTTGAATTTGGATTTGAATCTGGAGTGCTATTTAGAGTCTTACAAAATCTAGACTCTATAATTATATTAATCTTGAACTCTTGAAATCTTGATTACTCTGAGTCTTGAATCTACTCTGAATTCTGAATCTCTAAAAGCACTTAAACTGTACAGTCATCAGTATTAATTTCTGTATACAAATCCTGCATATGTGTGTGTATATATATATATTCTAGATAAAGATGTTAGTATATATTTTATAATCAATGATAATTGAAATAAGGTTGTTGTCATCAAAACTCCATTCTCCAACAATCTCCCCTTTTTGATGATGATAACCTTAGTTTATAAAATATCATACCTGTATATACCTGTTTGATGATGTTCCTTCTAATACTCCCCCTGTCTGTAAGAATCCTATAAACTATGCCTATATTTTATATTTTCTCCCCCTTTGGCATTATCAAAAATAAATTCTAAAAGTACTCCCCCTAAATCCTAGAACTATCTAAATAATTCCTATACTAAAGTAAAGTACTCCCACTGAGTCCTAAATCTATAAAATACTCTCCCTAAATCCTATATCTATCTATACATATACTATTATAATATTCTATATAACTATCCCTGATTCTATGATACCCTTATATCTCCCTCTGACTCTATGATTCTAAGCCTAAAAGATTATAAATCCCCCTAAACTTATGACTATACTAGTCTAATAGAAGAATAATAAACAAGGCAATCTAATCAATGTTTATAATCAATTCTAACAATCAATCCAAACAAGCAATTCAAGCAATTAATTCCAGTAAGCAATTCAAGCAATCTATTTAAGCAATTAATTCAAGCAATCAAATTAAATAATATGTGCTAATAAACACTTTAATGAACCTAGAAACTATAAAACTCCCCCTTAATCTAATACAAGACTAAACCTCCAATTGTTAGGGGTCGTCACCAACCAGTAGCCTAGCCTATACTCTAGTTCCCTTAAAACTATAATAAGACCTTAATCTAGACATAGAAATAACTTTGATAAGATATCCTTAAAATTATGATATAAGTAAAGTAATTCAATCCAATCAAGTCAATCAATTTAATCAAGTAAGCCAATTCAATCAATTAAACCAAGCTAAACAAGTCAATTAAGTTAATCAAGACAAAGTAAATATGTCATGTACTTAATTAATAATCCTATATTTCTAATAAAAACTTTTCATACTATATACTTGTTATATGTGGAGTTAAATTTAACATGTAATGCAGTGTGTGAAGTATGTTGATTATAATGTAGTATGAAATGTATGTCATATGCAAAACAATATGAAATGCAACTTATGGTGTGAATAATCTTGATTTGAAATGCAATTGTAATTTATAATGATGATATGAAATAAGATGTATAATAATAGTATGCAGAATGATTTGGTGATAATATCTATTTAGGTAAAATTTATTCAAAGTACTATCTAACTATTATAAATTATTTGAATCAAACAAAGATAATGTTAATTTCTAGACTTAGGTTAATTATATTAAAGAATTTGATTAAAAGAATAATAAAGATAAGAGTTAATGAAAAATAATATTCATGATAAGTAGCAAAATATTCAGAAAAATCATGAAGTTAAATAATATTAGTAGGGTAAATATTGTAAAAAATTGAAGATCTTTCTAAAGAGAATATAAAATTTGTATAATATAAAGTACACTATATAAACATGTATTCATAAGTATATATAAAACTAATTTAAAAAGAACTTAAATTTTAATTTATGAGATATACATTAATATTTTGATACAAATCAATTTTAAATTTAAACTTTAGAAATCAAAACATACTTATTTTCTAAAAAACCATTTATACTTTAGAAAGAAACATTATAAAGTGTCTATAAAACTTCTTATATTTAAACTACTTAAAAAAAATCATGTATATATATTTCTTTATATTAAGTTAAATATACAAGTTTTATAAATCTTAATAGGAAGTCAAAATAAGTATTAAGTTACAAATAGTATTTGTGATAATGTAACCAAAAATTGTTATGAAATCATAAGAATAATATATAAGTTAAATTATGCATGTTTAAACTATATAAAAGATGAATAAATTTATATTTTATAACAATCCAAAAAGTTATATTAACTCTGTATATCATACTAACATGTTTATATAATTTTATTAAATTATATATTTAATATATATATCTTGAAATGAGATATAAGAAAATAAGTATATAGATAAATTTAATAACTAGAATTTTCACTGGCATTTTCTAATTGAAAAAGATGGAGGGAAGTTTGAAAGTTTAAATCTTTGAGATAAAAAATTTGAATTTCATTCTATATGCTGATATGTTAACATATAGATATATGTATGTTGACATATATGTATTGTTTCAAAGAGATTATGATTTTGTGACTTTGGTTTTATAATATCGATTTATATTTCAGGTTTTAACTATTTCCAGAAATAATAGTATTCCTAACAAACATTCAAAAAATTTATTATATTATTTTATTTGTTATTTATTATTATATTATTATTTTGAATTTCAAAATTTGAATTTCAAATTTGAATTTTAAAATTGAATTTTAATGTTTAAATTTCAAATTTAAAACAAAGCAAAGCAAGCAAAACATCCATTCAACGAAAAATTTGAAAATTAATTAAGGTATACCCGGTTTTTAGATCCATTTCTTCAATATTCTATGAATTCTGAATTGATCTTCTGGAATTGATGAGATCTGCTCTATTGCGACGGGCTTGTTTTTCTGATCAAAATAGTGTATTCATTTGCTGAATTTGAACACCGTACGAGAAAGATATTGAAGATTTAGTAGTTTAACCAACTTGGCGCCAAAATTTGAATTTGAATTTTTAATTTTGAATGAATGGACACTTCAACTACTATATAAAGACCCAAAAGTTATGTCTCTTCATAACTACTCCTCCCCTTCTTCTTCCTCTCGTTTTTCACTTTTAATCAAATTTTCAAGAGGCATAACTTCTTCGTTTCTTAACGGAATTTGACGAAATCAGCGGCAAATCGAAGAGGAATTCGAGAGCAACGATCTAGTCGCAGTTTGGGGATGAATTTGGATGGAATTGGGGTGCAGCAAGTCGAAACCGTAAGAGGTATGAATAAAATCCTGTAACAGTTTTCAGTTTTGAATCACCAACTTCAAGCTGCCATATCTCACTCAATTTTGATCGGAATTTGACGATCTACCCATCAAATCGACCGCGAGAATGAGAACTACAATCTGGAAAAGAATTTGAGACAAAATATGTTGTGATTTGTGACATGAAATCACATATGTTGATGAAGACGAGGCATGGATGTGCTAGGCGTTAGAGGAGATGGAGCAGCGGCAGAGAGAAGGAAAGAAGGAGCAATTTTAGGGTGAGCTTCAGCTCAGACGTCTGAGCTATGCCTGTCAGACGTCTGAGTATACAGGGTTTTTAACCCGAGAGCATTGACAGACGTCTGACTTATATTTAGGTCAGACGTCTGAGCGAGTTTTTCTGCGGCTTGACTTGGTCTTTCTGTGACTTATTCTGCAAGTAATGAAGGGGCAAATTGGGTATTTGCCTAGGGCTTCTATTCTCCTATAAAAGTAGCATCTAGGGTTGGATTAAAAGCATGGGATTGAGACTGAATTAATTAATCCAAGGGTTAGCCGTCGTTCTTCATTGTTCTCCTTCTCCAACAAAAGTTGTAGTCATCTAGATATTCTTTCCCTTTCTCAATAAGTTTATTGATTCTTGTAGTTTGTTTATTGTTGGTTGTTGAACCAGTGTGTTTAAACAAAATTCGTTTTGAGAATCAACAAAGAGGGTGGTTGGGTGGAATATTTTGTATTTGCGCGTGTGATTTCATATCTGTGTTTGTTTCCATAGAAATCATCTTTAAGTAATTGGGTGAATAAGATCCTGGACGCTTCCGCAAAGGCGCAGGTTTTCAGAACAGTTGGTATCAGAGCTAGATCATCGCAAAGCTTAGAGTGATTTTGGATTGGAAAAATCAATTTTTTTTTTATGACGGATATGATGGCGTTTCCGAAGATGACTGTTTTTGACGGAAGAAATTGGGGGATTTGGAAGCCTAAGATGGAGGATGTGCTTTACCTCAATGATCTTCATGATCCAATTGTTGGAAATGTGGAGAAGCCCTCAGGTGTGGATGAGGGAAAGTGGAAGAAGATGGATAAGAAGGCTATTGCCATGATTCAGCAGTACCTTGATGATTCGGTATTCCATCATGTGGCTAATTGTGAATCCGCGAAGGATTTGTGGAACAAGTTGGTATCTTTCTATGAGTCGAGGAGTGCTACAAGTAAGGCTTTTCTGGTTCGTAAGCTTTTTCAGCTGAGATTGGATGAGGAGAAGTCTGTTGCAGGGCACTTGAATGAATTTCAAGATGTGATCAATCAATTGGCAAATCTGAAGGTCAATTTTGATGATGAGTTGCAGGATCTTTTGCTGATGAGTTCGCTTTCAGAAAGTTAGGAGACTTTGGTTGTTTCATTGAGTAACACCAATGCAGGTGGAGCCATCTCTTTGGAAATTTTAACAACCCGTATTTTCATAACATGTTATAACCATAAATCAAGGCAGAATTAAATTTTAAAATAAGAACCAAAGGAAACGGGTTGCGCCATTGCGTTCGTCTCGGAATTCTGCATTAAATCGAGTCCGAGTTTTCGAAAATCGGAGTCCGTATGACCAAGTTATGACCCTCCGAAGTTTCAGGAATTTTCAGAATCGAAAACAGCTCGAAATTCGAATTCGAAATTCGAATTCAAACCCCAGGGCAGACTGGGCAGGAAATTTCCCGCCTAGGACCAGGTCGACCTGGGGGTCGACACTATGGTCGACCTCCCAAGGACCAGGTCGACCCTATGGTCGACCTGGTGCCAAAATCTGGTTTTCAGCCCAGATTCATTCTGATGTTTTTGGACACGTTTTCAGTCCAGGTTCATGATCCTAAACCTATATAAGCAACCCCCTAGCCCCTTACTCTCTACACAAATTCTCTCTGGCGTTATGCTGCTTAAATTCTAGTTGAAAAGTTAGAGAAAAAGGTACTTCTTCTTCTCCATCAAGACTACGTGTAGAGTTTTACAAATTGGGGATTTCTGTTAGACTCGAGATTCAACATCGATTTTTATATTATAATTCTCAAACCACGATCTGTAAGCCCCAGTTACTTTTAGATTCAAACTTTAAACCTAATATGGACATGTTGTAAATTGAAATTGAACTCATGTATGATAATTATCTTGGATCTATTAGTATTCACCTTGGATCTATTATTGTTCATCTTGAATCTTGACTTGTGGGAATATTGATATCAAATTGATTTGGAGCCTATTCATGTTGTAGATCTAGACCCCTCATGTCCATAATATTGTCATGACTACGATGTTGAATCAGTTATTATTGTAATTCACAAAGTCTAGAATTGTCATATGGACCTTGGATTTATATATATATATATATATATATATATATATATATATATATATATATATATATATATATCATTTTGGATCTAAACTATGTGGACGTCGAAAGTGATTAGATTTGGTTCATCACCTTGTACCCATTATGTTGAACCTCTAGTTTGTTAATTCGGATCATTATATCATTATAAGTTGTTGATAAGTATTGTGACATTACAAGTTATTTTGGATCTTGTCATGCTATTGTGACATCACAATTGGGCTAGGATTGTCAACCTAGATCTTGATTAGTTATTGTGACATTACGAGCTGTCAATTTTGGTCATTATGACATCACAGAACTTGTAGGATATTGTGTCATCCTAATTATGATAGTTTGAATTAGAATTGCTAGAATTGTAAATTGCCACAAGATTTTCCAAGTTCATCAAGTTCACTTGTACCCTCTTATATACAAGTTTATGTTTATGCTAAAGTTGAATCACCGTAGTCATCTTTTTCACCGTTATAATTAGGCTAATTAATAGCCTGAAGACCGTAGAACTATATATGAATGCGTTAGTTAGACAACGGGGGAAAAAAGGGTTAATTGGCATAATTGATGTGATGTTTATATGATTTGAACATTGTTGTAACTAGACATGAAACTTGAACATGAACATGACGCTCAATATGAACTTGAAAATGGCCAACTCGAGGTTGGGTTGAGTTTGCAGTGTAATTCTGCCCGGAACCGCCCGACAAATCCAGTTACTGCAAACAATAGGATCCAATGTGGGTAGTTTGTCATATCGCACTTGAAAACCCGAGGTCAGACTGAGTTGTGGTGTAATTCTGCCCGGAACCGCCGGGCATATCCAGTGACCACAACAACAGGTCTGAGAGGTTGGGGTGCATTAATGAATTAATGCCACATGATAGGGTTAAGTCATGAACCGCTTGAATATACTTAACCAATTTGACACGATGATTTGATAGGGTTAAGTCATGAACCGCTTGAATATACTTAACCAATTTGACACGATGATTTGATAGGGTTAAGTCATGAACCGCTTGAATATACTTAACCAATTTGACACGATGATTTGATAGGGTTAAGTCATGAACCGCTTGAATATACTTAACCAATTTGACATGATGATCTGATAGGGTTAAGTCATGAACCGTTGAATATACTTAACCAATTTGACACGATGATTTGATAGGGTTAAGTTATGAACCACTTAAATATACTTAACCAATTCGACACGATGATTTGATAGGGTTAAGTCATGAACCGCTTGAATATACTTAACCAATTTGACACGATGATTTGATAGGGTTAAGTCATGAACCGCTTGAATATACTTAACCAATTTGACACAATGATTTGATAGGGTTAAGTCATGAACTGCTTGAATATACTTAACCAATTTGACACGATGATTTGATAGGGTTAAGTCATGAACCGCTTGAATATACTTTACCAACTTGACACATGATGCATAGGGCTAAGTCATGAACTTGAACGACAACACTTAACCAATTTGACATGACACGTAGGCGCGTTAAGTCACGAACTTGAATGACAACACTTAACCAACTTGACATGCTAGACTGATGGGGTTAAGTCTCAAATTTAAATGACAACACTTAACCTACTGAATGGAAACCCTAGTTACGCGGTCCTTTTCAGCAGTAACCCACTAGATGTATCGCGGTACCTTGGAACTAGGCAGGGTGGGGCACGATTACTGGGCTGATTGTAAGCGACCAGAATGACGGCTGAGTTGGTGCGCCATTGTAGGTTCAGGCGGACTATGGTCGTGCACGTAGTCCGGAGTTGAAAAAGTAGGCATTGGGCACCGGTAGGTTTACACTGTGCGTGCTTGATTCGTGTCGGTGGTTGGCACTCTAGGGCTTGATACACCCTAGGGTGGACCTAGCACAGGTGACTACATTTTGTGATTGGGACGTATGACACGGACACATGAACGAGCTAGGACTTGTAGGGAGCCGATCGATTAATAGATCGTTACGTGGAAAAAAAGATGTTGTTCGTTAGGTAGCATAATCCCTAGTGGCCCTAGGTGGCATAAATCCTAATCGAATCTAGAAAACGTTCAATAGGTAGCATAATCCCTAGTGGTCCTAGGTGGCATAAATCCTAGTTGAACACGTGATAGTTCATGATAAGGAAACCTAGTCAGAACAAGGGTAGCAGTCCAAACGATTTCAAGAATGGTGGCACTACGTTGAAGTAGTATAGAATTACGCGATGAAACCCGTACGATATACGACAAGGGATTGTACATATACATGGAAAGGATGACACGGGTTGGGTTACTAGTACAGGTGATAAAGGCCCATTTCTGTTTCTGTTAGGGAGGTAAAAACAAATTACTATTTCTATAAAGATCACCCTGTTTTTGTTTCCATTTCTGTTTAGGCATTAGGATAACACCTAATCTTGTTATACTAGTATTGGTGCAGAGAATGTTGAACATGCGATGCTATAGGTAGTGTATCTTGTTACCTTAGTTTATCTTGTTAGCGTAGTTTATCTTGTTATCTTAGTTTAACTTGCCTATCTTGTCATCATCCTTATGTTTACTTTCAGTTTATACATGTCATGTTACCTTTACTTGTTTCTATGCTGAAAGTTACTAGGACTTACTAGTCTGTATAACTGACCCGTTTTGTTTTGCCTCCTTTTCTTCCGTTTCCCCCCCTCCCCCAGGTTCTCAGGGAGGAAAACACTACTACTTAGTTTGGACTTCTTTCTGCTTCAAGATCATCATATATGGCTTGGACCTTTCATGGCTATGGCTGCTTTACTGTTTTACTTGGGGAATGATTTATGACTATGGTTTTATGCTTCTTTACTATTGCAAGACAGATTTCGATGTAATGGATTTAATGGCATTTTGATGTAAAAAGGCTTTAGACCTTTCTAGATTTTAAAGCAATGAAATTTGGTTCTTCTTCCGCTATTTTATATGTTCTGTCTTGTAATATTTCTGTGTATGCTTACCTAGATAATGCTCCACCAAAGCTAGTGCATTCCCTTTGTGAGTGACCATAGCGGAGGTGGGGTGTTACAGAAACGGTACGAAGCAGCCTTTTGAACGAGGAACTAAGGAGAAAAGGGTCGGGTTTTAAATTAGTTCAAGGTGAAGCCATGGTAGGAAAGGACTCGGGGAAAGATACAAGAAGGAAGAAAAAAGGGGCTAATGGTAAAGGTGCTTGTTATTATTGTGGTAAGGAAGGTCACATACGCAAGAATTGTTATTCTTATCAGAGGGATAAGAAAAAGGCTGCGGATGGTGATGGAAATAATGAGGCACAGGCAGATATTGCTGCAAGTTCCATTAGCGATACTTCTAGTGATGTCTTATTTAGCAAAGTTAATCCTTGGAAGATGGATTCAGGAGCCAGTTTTCACATTTGTAAGGATGTGAAGTGTTTTTCTTCTTATGAGAAGAATGTCGACGTGATTAGAACAACCAATGGAGTAGAGCTACCAGTTTGTGGTATTGGATCTATCTGGTTTCGTATGCATGATGGCGTGGTAAGGGAAGTCTCTAGAGTTAGACATGTGCCCGCTAGTTCGCATAACCTCATTTATCTTGGTCAGTTGGATCGCCGTGGTTGCACTTATGATACTCGAGGTGGAGTTTTGAGAGTGAGAAAGGGTGATCGTGTTGTGATGAGAGGTGTCTTGGAGGCGGGAAACCTATATAGATTGGTTGGTTCTATGGTCGACGGTGGAAGGCGAGTGACAATTAAAGAACCTAGTCCACAGCAAGGTGGAGAGGTTAGTTTGGTCACTGCTGATGTGCTAGACGGGGGTCTTCATGTTGATGATGCTCGAGGGATCCGGGATGATCGAAGTAGGAGCTCAGGTCAAGTGGTAGACGGGTGTCGTTGTGGAATTGCAAGCACTTTTAGACCGTTGGTTTATTCACGGTGCAACTCAGGCGGTAGATGCATCTTTGGCAGGCGGTGGGTTGTGTTTGTATGGTTTAATTGAGAGTAGGTGTCGTTGAAAGAGCTAGATGACTTGTGTGTTGGAAGTATGTTTGATGTGATGCGATTTCATATCAAGGTGGAGTGTTGTGATTTGTGACATGAAATCACATATGTTGATGAAGATGAGGCATGGATGTGTTAGGCGTTAGAGGAGATGGAGCAGCGGCAGAGAGAAGGCAAGAAGGAGCAGTTTTGGGGTGAGCTTCAGCTCAGACGTCTGAGCTATGCCTGTCAGATGTCTGAGTATACAGGGTTTTCAACCCGAGAGCATTGACAGACGTCTGACCTATTTAGGTCAGACGTCTGAGCGGGTTTTTCTGCGGCTTGACTTGGTCTTTCTATGACTTATTCTGCATGTAATGAAGGGGCAAATTGGGTATTTGCCTAGGGCTTCTATTCTCCTATAAAAGCAGCATCTAGGATTAAAAGCATGGGATTGAGACCGAATTAATTAATCCAAGGGTTAGCCGTTGTTCTTCATTGTTCTCCTTCTCCAACAAAAGTTGTAGTCATCTAGATATTCTTTCCCTTTCTCAATAAGGCTATTGATTCTTGTAGTTTGTTTATTGTTGGTTGTTGAACCAGTGTGTGTAAACAAAATTCGTTTTGAGAATCAATAAAGAGGGTTGTTGGGTGGAATATTTTGTGTTTGCGCGTGTGATTTCATATCTGTGTTTGTTTCCATAGAAATCATCTTTAAGTAATTGGGTGAATAAGATCCTGGACGCTTCCGCAAAGGCGCAGGTTTTCACAAAAAAATATTCTAACCTGTGGATGCAATTTGAAGATAACCGTTGACAATTTTGGTTTCCTTTTCTCTTTATTCATCAAACTTCATTTGATCATTACTTGATCAATTCTTGATGGATTTACATGAAACCAGTGACATTACGAAGAAAATGAAGAGAAGTACAGCATGAACATATGTTGTAGATGAAAATCCAAAGTTGTAAATTGATCTGGTACCTATTTCTTTGTTGATTTACTTTATATATCCATTTCTTCTTGATGTCTTTCAGCAATCATTACTCTTCTCCTCTTTTTTATTTCTACCATGTGAATTCTCAATAGCCATGTAACACACCATTTCAGAATTTGTATTTCCAACAAGCACCTTTCATAATTTGAATTTTCAATAGTCACCATTTTAGAATTTGAATCACCAATAGCCACATCACCCATCTATTCAGAGTTTGAATATCCATTAGCCATAAACACATCTTTTCCTGTAAAACAACACAACTTTTCAAAGAATCAAGTAACTTTTCAAATAATTCAAATGACTTTTCGAATAATCAAATGACTTTTCAAATAATCAAATGACTTTTCAAAATAACTAACTACAATATATCAAAGATTTCAAAATTTCAAGAATTTCAAAATTTTAAATTTCAAAAATCAAATCATAGTAACTTAATTTTTCAATAAAATTGAATGCAGACTTATCTAGTACTGATGCAATACATAAATTTAAACTAGTGTTCAAAATTTTCCATTTAACATTTTCAAAAATCAGATTATGAACTTTTTGAAAGACCTTGCTCTGATACCAATTGTTAGGGACTGCGGAATGGATCGTTCGGGCAAAGCAAACATTAGAGGGGGGATGAATAGTGTTTATAAGAATTTAAACAAAACTAAAAACTAGAGAGAACTACGGGATGAATAAAACACCACAAACACAATCACAGACACGGATTCAAACGAAGAAGCAATATAAACAGAAATAAAAATGCAGAAATGGAAAGAACACACCGGATTTATACTGGTTCGGATCACTCCTATGTCATGTCCCGCACAACGTTGGATTGTGCAGAGTTTTTTTACTATTTCCAATAGTCAAATACAACCTCCTTGATTTCACGGCTCAACAAGACACACTGACTCTTATCCCTTTATTTCACGGCTTAACAAGGGCACACCGACTCCTATTCCTTGATTTCACGGCTACAAGGATAAACCGATTAATCTTTGACTTACAAACAGGGTCTTTCAACCCAAGAAATTATAAAACATTCCTATAACTCCTCAATGGCACTTGATTCAAAGAGTAGAGAATAGAGAATGTAGAGAGAAGAAGTCTGATCAATTCAAAAGTGAATTCTGCAGAGTATAAGTGTAAAATCCATAAAAACGAAGAAGAATAATGATAGTATGAAAGAGGATGAAGATAGAGAAGAAGAGATGTTAAAAAATTCGGTTTTAACCTCTTTTTATAGAGTATGAAGGGATGCAACGGCTGTGAAGCATTTCAAATAGTGAAAAGACACTTCCCTTCAAAATTAGAAAAATAGCTGTTATATGTCGACATACATATTTTGCTATGTCAACAAAGTCATATGTAATTTTCATTTTAAAACATTTTTCAAGTATTTTGATATAAAATTAATTCTGAAAATTCTTGAGTAAAATTCTAATGTTGTAAATCAATATTATATGATAGAAAAACATATGAAAATATATTTTTAAACTATATAAATATATTTATAAAATTATAAAGCTTTAAACTATATAAAATTTAAATAATGTATACATAAAAACTTAAGTTTGAAAAACAAAGAAGAATAGTAATAGAAACAAATATAAAAACAAAATAGAGAGGATTGAGAGTAAAATAGAAAAACAAAATAGAGAAGATTGAGAAAAGAATTGAAAAATCAGAATTTGAATTTGAACCTGGAGTGCTATTTAGAGTTTTACAAAATCTAGACTCTATAATTATATTAATCTTGAACTCTTGAAATCTTGATTACTCATGAGTCTTGAATCTACTCTGAATTCTGAATCTCTAAAAGCTCTTAAACTGTACAGTCTTCAATATTAAATCTTGTAAACAAATCTTACATATGTATATATGTATATATATATATATATATATATTTTCTAGATAAAGATGTTAGTATATATTTTATAACCAATGATAATTGAAATAAGGTTGTTCTATTCTCTAACAGAATCAGTGTGTTTATTACTTTGTATTAATACTGAACACGTCAAATTCAGATCAGACATTAAGTAAAAAGGTATATATGTCGTGTTTGTATAAAGATATATTCACATTCGATCGCCCCTATCAAGCTGTATTCTCCGGATTAGCAGATGATGTTACTTGTAATGTCCTTTGCTAAGCTAGGTATAACAATGTGGACATTATAGTTTGGTATCAGAGTTATGGTCAAAACAATATTACATATATAAATCACGGATCTGAGACCTAGTGAGACTTAGAGTCATATCCCTTAGAGAATGTGCATGTAGTTTACATGGGCTATCCACATAGGGTTGGAAGTATAGCATAATTTTTGGGATAAATGTAGGGCATCTGTTATTTTTACTAAGGATGACACAATTAAAGTAGTATTAGAATTGGATGTGCAGGATTAGTATTATGACTAGAGGCCGACCCAGAATAGATGTCCGAGCAACCAGTGGTCAAAGTGTTAAGGGGATATTTTTAACTCCACGGAAAATAGATGAAATGATTAGGACAGTACAAACTCAAGTTGTAGTTGCCTAACTCGTTAGATCTAAATTTTCTAGGCTTTGCCAGGATTTTGTGCGCTTGGGAGAAAATTAAGGAACAAATGGGAACTAATGAAAAGTAGATACAAATTTTTTAATCAAAATGGGAAAGAGACAAAATGAGAAAAAAGAATTCTGAGTTAAAAGAAAAAAATTATAAAATAAGATGAGATAATATTTTTCTCCTTTTGTTTGGTTGCCTAATGTTTAGTTTAAGGGTAAATTGCCTGCTTTTGCTTGACTACTTCCTGGTGTTTGAATGTTAGAAATTGTTTTTCCTGGCTATACTTGTTTAACATTGGATGCATGGATGCTAGAGATAATAAATTTTTGTTAACCCATTATGTTGACTTATTCGGACGTTGTTTAAGGATTTTGGTCGATACATGGGACGCCATGTTATCAATAGAGGTTCTTAAACTTCAAAGGTGATATTTTAACATGAGGAGGAAAGAAAGTGGAATGTTTTGAGTTCAAATAAATTAGAATAATATCTTTTCCATGAAACATTTAAGTGAAATGGATGAGCTTGGGAAGACATTGTTGGTGGCTTATGCAATCAACTATGTAGTTGTGAAGTGGATCATAATAGTTCATGGTTCAATATTATTTTGGAATTAGAAGAATTTTAAATTTATAAATTAGAGAATCAGACAAAAACATTGGTATTGGATTCAAAATATTAAGTATTGAAAACCAAAAGTGAAAGAAAAATCTATTTTGTGAATTATGAAGAGTTGTGAATGAAATAATATAAGTAAAGATGAAATGGATTTCTGAATAGGTTGAAATTTAATCCTAATAATTATAAATAATAAAATCTTGATATATGGGAATGAAGTGGTTTTAAGTTGGTACTTTAAAGAAGTTTTAATCAAAATTAAATATTGATATTAAGTAAGTAAATGAGAATTTTTAATGTATAAAATCATAGTTAAGTTGAAATTTTCATTAGATTATTTCAGTTAACAAATTGCGAGGACACAATTTTTTGAAGGAGAGGAGTTTGTAACAACCCGATTGTTAACCACCTAATTAATTAAATTTTATTAGAGAGAATTTATGCTGGATTGTGACTTATGGAATTTAATGGTGAAACTAATACTATTTTTGTGCATAATTCAATTGTTTATTTTAGTTAATCGTAAGATAGTTCTGGAAAAAGTTATAAAAAATAAACAAATGTTTGGGTTTGAATATTTTGTTCCAAAATAAGAATTTCAACCAGTTAATTAATTTGTGATTTTGGTAAGATATGGGGTAAGTGTAAAGTTATAATAATAATAATGCTTTAGAGTTAGTAACTTAAGAAAATTAGGGACACTTTACTAGTTTTCACAATTTTAGTTTTTGGGCTCCTAACCTATAACCTCTTGGCCCAAGAAAGATGAGTTAAGTGGAGAAATAAGTGTACGTACAATTCATTTCCTCATTTCTGAAAAAATTAGAGAAACCCATCTTCCTCTTCTTTATCAAAACCCTAGGTTCTAAATGATCCAAATTCTAGTGCAAATCAAATGGGTTTTGGTTGATACTTGTAGAAATCAAAGCTAGGTAATCTTTTCTACTCTCTAGAGTCATAAAAATATGTTTTTTTTCTCGTTTTTAACCTTGGAGCTGCTGGTTGGTTTTAGGTTTTTGAGTCTTTGGGTGTAATGGTGATTAGCAAAGTGATTGCAAGATTTTAGCAAGGTTTTGTAAGAGATTGGCAAGCTATAGGAAGCATTAAAGGTGAGTTGTTCGACTTACACAATCTATCTCTAAATAATATGTTGCATGTTATAAATTTTAGCTTAGATATGCTTGATTTGATGATTGCTTTGGTTGCAATATGGATTTGGATTCAATTGGTTTGATTTTGTGTGCTGAAAATTTTAGTGAAAATATCATTGCTGCAAAACAGTGATAACTTATAGTTAAATTAACCAAATCGACTCATTCTTTTAGCAATAGAGAGCTCTTTCAATTTGCTACAAGTTTTTACTTAGGAAATTTTCAAAATTATTCCTTTTAGGAGGCCAAAAATGAGATTTAAACTGAGCATGTATGTAGTAACCCGTAACTTCCCCGGTAAGGAAAGCACGGATTGCTTTGAGAACAATACACATCCGAACGCAAATAGAAGAACATTTCATTGCTTATTACAACAATTCCATCAGAATACAAGAATATCATAGAGTATGAATCAATATTACACATTTGACAAATATCAGATATTTAAATTACATTTAAATACATAGCAGCGGAAAAATAATACAACACACAACTGAAAGAAATATATGGATACAGAGCTTTCCGAGTATCATTCCAGCTGTAAACCAGGATCCTGTGAATATAAATCTGCAAAACCAAAACTACTAGCTACCCGTGTCGAAAATAAGGGCACCCAGAGTTTAGGTTAAAACAATAAACTCCAGGTCAGTAACGTGACTGGTGTGAGAACTAAAACAGTTATTAATCTTTATTTTTAAAGTTAGGTAAATCAAGGGACCACGCCGTATAACACGGAACGGGTTTCCTCCCAAGAAAACTAGTGCATAAAACAAACAGCGCAATGCTAAATAAAGAAAAATGAAGCTATTATAAGACCCAGGTCCCATCACACAATGCAACGCAAGCCGAAGGATAGGGTTTTTACCTTATAATAGCCAAAAAATGCTTGATACGCTAAATTTCATCTTTTATTATTACTATAAGTGAAGAAAACAATTTCAATCATAAGTATCAATCATAGTCGGCATAAGTGCCCCATACCACTATCTTTCCATACTAGGCTCTACAAATAAAACCGAAATGTCACGTATTGGAAATTGGATTCCATCATGAGTCGAGGCAAGGGGCAAGCTCCTCTCCGTTTGAGACACTCTAGCAAATGTCTCAGGACCACACAGAGCGATCCTTCGAACCTCCAAGGCCGGTCCTCTCTTACTTTTGAGGATTGGCAATTCTTGAACACACGTTTCCCAGTCCTATAGGACCTATATCATGGTTTGTACGTCGGCTCACATAGTGCCAGTTATTGTAACAACCCGAATTTTAACAACATGACTAAGACAAGAATCAAGGCAGAATTAAATTGTAAAATCTAAATCAAGGAAAATGGGTTGCGCCATTGCGTTCATCTCGGAAAAATACGCGAAATAGAGTCCGAAATTTCGTAAATCGGAGTCCGTATGACCGAGATATGGCCTCGCGAAGTTTCACGAAAAATTCAAATTCAAAACAGATTCAAATTTCAGAAAATCAGGGTAGGCGGGAAAATCCCGCCCAGACCAGGTCGACCAGGGGGTCGACCTGGGTGTCGACCTGGGTGGGACCAGGTCGACTGGGGAGTCGACCCCAGGGTCGACCTGGGGGTCGACCTGCCTGGTCGAACCCAGGTAGCCTGGTGCACCTGTTTTGCTGTTTGGCTCGGTTTTGGAGGCTTGTGACGATTTCTGAGGGCTTGGATCTATCCTAGGGTTAATCTAACGGCCTAAACTACTCCTAATCTCTATAAAAAGACCCCTAAGCCTGTCCTAAACCCTCACAAATCACTCTTGCAACGAAGTGCTGCCCAAATCTACATTGATCATGGCCTCCATCCCCAAATTTAAGAGCATATGCATTCAAACTAGATCCAAGGCGAAGGTGCAAGCTTTCTACACCAAATCAAGGGTTTTGATCATCGTCTCAACATGGATTCTTTGACAAGACGATTCATGCTCCTAAATCTCTAAGCCACGCTATGTAAGTTCTAGCTACTTCGAGATGTTAACGGTAGTTTAATCATGGCATGGAATAAAATGTGGTTAAACATGAATGCTATAACCTATGCGAGCCTAGTTTGCTCCTTTAACATGAACATATGACTTTGGGTTATGTGGTAGCGACTAAACCATGCTATTCATGTTGCATTGGACTTAGTTTGCCATGCAAGATTGGACCTTTACTTGTAGTATGATAGCATGAACACTTAGAGCCGCTTTGACTTGTGAAATAGTTGCATAAATTGGACTTTGGGGCTTATGCATGTAAATGAAACCAACCCCCTTATGATATCATGTTTATATAAGGTCAAATCCCGTTATGACAATATGCATGTTTGTGGCCAAATTTCCTATGATAATATGCAAGTTTGTGGCCAAATCCTTTATGACATTATGCATGCTTGTGGCCAATCCCTTTTTGTTTTGTTATGCATGCTTGTGGCCAATCCCTTTTTGTTTTGTTATGCATGCTTATGGCCAATCCCTATATGACACTATCGTTCATGTTTTAAGGCCAAACCCCCTTACGATACCATGCATGTTTGGAGCCAATCCCTTTTGTGGCATCGTGCATGTTTTGGGGTCTACATGTAGCCATAGTATACCTACTATGTTGACTTGCTTTTACTCAAGTGAAAACACGATTTTGGGGTAGTTAGACAAACGCGAACGTGACGCGAAAACTTGACTTGAAAGTGGCACGAAAACTTGACATGGGGTTGCATGAAAACGTGACACTCTTGGAAACACTTAAACATGAACATGACACGTACGAAAATATGGAACTTGAAACTAGACACGGGGGTTGTAAGTGTGATATGACACTAGACCAAACATAAAAGTGGCCAACTCGAGGTTGGGTTGAGTTTGTAGCATAAATCTACCCGGACCCGCCCGGCTTAACAAGTGGCTACAAGCAATAGGACCCAATGTGAGTAGTTGGTCACATAGCACCTAAAACCCGAGGATAGACTAGGTTGTGGTGTAAATCTACCCGGACCCGCCCGGCTTAACTAGTAACCACAACAAAGTCTAATGTGAGAGGTTGGGGTGCATTAATCTAATTAATGCCACATGAAAAGGTTAAGTAATTTTGATTAATGACACTTAACCGATATGACACGAATGGGTAGGTTAAGTGGGACTGGGCTTGATTTCTTAATGACACTTAACCATACAAGACAATTAGGGGATGGGGTTAAGTAATTCACGCTTAACTAATCCGACTTGGTAATTAGATGGGGTTAAGTAATTTAGACTTAACTAATCTAAACACGGTAATTAGATGGGGTTAAGTAACCTACACTTAACTAATCTAAACACGGTACTTCGATGGGGTTAAATTAAACACTTAACCAATCTAGACTTGGTAATTTAGTGGGGTTAAGTAGCCAATGCTTAACCAACTTAACAAGATAATTTAATGGGGTTAAGTAACTTATACTTAATCAATTATACATGATGATTTGATGAGGTTAAGTAATCTATACTTAACCAATCTAATATGCGGACCTGATAGGGTTAAGTCATAAGACCTTTTGAATATACTTAACCATTATAATACGATTAGTGGATGGGGTTAAGTTAACCTATACTTAACCAATCCGACTCGATAATCCGAGGAGATTAAGATAATCTATGCTTAATCAATCTAACATGATAATCTGATAGGGTTAAGACAAATAAATACTTAACCAATTTGACTTGATAGGGTTAAGTCATGAGCTTCTTAGTACACTTAACCAACTTGTAGGGCTAAACCTTGAACTTTAGTACTTAGCCAATCTTGACATGATGCGTAGGCGGGTTAAATCATGAACTTGGATAACAACACTTAACCCATTGGACAAAACCCTAGCTCAGGGGACTAGGTTGGAAATCGTAGTTAACAAGGATAGCGGAAAGAGGAGCTAAGTGGTAAACCTTAGTTAAGGGTAACTAAGTAATAATTCTTAGCTAAGGACATGGGACTAGTTCATAAAGAGATGAGTAACCTGATACGGTAGGTCATCGCTTAGTACACGAGGAGGAGCAAATTATCTGACTTAGATAAAGGATCCAACGAACTGGGTGATGAAGCGGTAGCTTCGGGGGACGTGAGGGTACTCTTGGTATCCCTCTGTGAGGTGGCAGATGGTCCATGAAACCCGGCCTCACAGAGGTTAAGGTCTGCGATAGAAGAGCCAAGAGTATGCCTTGGTTGCTATGCGAGCGACCTAAAGACTGGGATGGATTAGTGTGGAGTCGACGATACTTGATTTTGCCCTGGATAGCATGTCGCCGACTACCTACCATCTTTAGTCAATCGTGTACGTACGGAAAGGCAGGGAACTCCCAACAGACCATATACTTTCTATCGAGTTATGGGTGAGGTTGGCTATCTGGAAGTGGGCATCGATGGGCCGTAGTGTAGTTCTCATACATGATTTTTCTTCGATCGCCTTTCAGTAGTTGAGGGAGGGGTCACGTGGGACCATAGCCACGGGTACAAAAACAGACCTTGATATCTGCATCAGCAGACGACTTAAAGCTCCCGACCGAGTTCCGTATTTCTTGATTTGCCCTGGCACGGAACTCGGATGGCACATTGAGGAACATGTGCGTCTAGACATGGAAAACGGTTCACGATACATACGCGGGATAAAGGGCACGGTTGACGGGTGGCATAATCCCTAGTGGCCCTAGGTGGCTGAACCCAAACCGAGACACGGAAACGTTCATTAGGTAGCATAATCCCTAGTGGTCCTAGGTGGCATAAATCCTAAGTGAACGCGCGATAGTTCATGGTAAGGAAAAATAACTAGATCAAGGGTAGCAGTCCAAAATAACCTCAAGGATAAAACGTTTACATGGGAAAGTCCGTATGGCCTACGGCAAAGGACTGAACTTATACATGGAAAGAAACATACGAGTTGGAAAAACCTACATATGCTATATATTAGGTTGACATGGGCCATTACATGACATTGGGCCAGGGACATTCATAGTTAAAACAGGACGCGGGTTGGGATACTAGTATGAGAGGTGCAGAGCGAATGGACGTGACAAATACCTTGGGATGTTATACATGATAGATACCGTGGGATGTTATACATGATTGATACCTTGGGATAGTATACTTGATAGAAACCTGACGACGAGATACCTTGATTCTTGACACCGTAGTTTATCATGATACTTTAGTTTACCTTGCTACAGTAGTCCATCCAGTTATCTTGGTTTAGCTTATCTATCTTGTTGCCATCCTTATGTTTACTTTCAGTTTATGCATGTCATGTTACCTTTACCTGTTTTTATACTGGAAGTAGATAGTACTTACCAGTCTTTATGACTGACCCCGTTTTCTTTCGCCTCTTTGTCTTCCGTTTCCCCCCAGGTTTCAGGGAGGAAATGATGTTGGTTAGTTTGGACCTCTTATGCTTGAAGGTCATCATGTATAGCTTGGTCTTCTTTTGGCTATGGCTGCTTCACCGCTTTATTTTGGGGAATAATTTATGAAAAGGTTTTATGCTTCTTTACTATTGCAAGACAGGTTTTGATGTATTCTGATGTAAAAGGCTTTGGACCTTATTTTATAAGGTAATGAAATTTGTTTTACTTCCGCTGTTTTATGTATATGTTCTGTCTTGTAATATTTCTGTGCATGTTTACCTCAATAATGCTTCACCAAACCTAGTGCATTCCCTTTGTGAGTGACCCTAGCGTAGGTGGGGTGTTACATTTGGTATCAGAGCAGGAGTTTACCAGACTGGGAAAAAGTTTTTAAAACCTTCTGAAAACTATTTGAGAAACCGTTTACAAAGAAGCATTTTTCAAGAAAAGTTTTTAAAGGCTAATCCCCAAAGGCCATTAGCACTATCCTTTGATTCCTTGATTGAATCTCTTTTCCTTTCTTTCCTCCATCTGTACTCACAGTAGTTCTAACTGTGACTAATCTTTGTCTAGCCACATAGGTGTTTTCCGTACGATGGAGGTGGTTCTCGAGAGACCTGTTGTCGTGATACAAGGAGGGATAATAAGAGTAAGGATAAAGGATGCGAGCTTAAGGATGAGCAACAGTTGGTATGGCTTAGTCCATCAAGGAGGACAAGGACAAGATCATCGGAGAGGGCAATTGTACGCTCCCATTTCTAGGGTACCTAAAAGAGATGGTACCGTTTCTGGTAAAGGTTTAGTCGTTCTTTTCTATCATCCCTTCCAGACTTTGGCTTGATCATCGTATCATTTAAGTCTGATTGGGTAGTTGAGTCTCTGCACCTTAGTACTAGCATGGTAGAGGATCCCAGTTTTGTCCCAAAAATCTGGTTGGAGAGTTGGTCCATTTCTTCATGACTTGTTTGGATTTGAGAATGACATGTCTCGGCTACGGATGGATTCTAGGGATAAAGTGGTCACCCAATAAGGGGTGCCATTCTCGGTTTTGGAAAGAGGGTAGTTAGACTCTCGACTCACCTTGGTGATACCCTCGAAGTCTCGTGTAACCTTTTGGGTTCCGTCATGGTTAGTTACCTAGAATCTCGGGATGCAGTTGTTGGTAATCCGTTCGAATAGAATTCGCCGCTAAGGCGGATGGTTCGTTTCGCTTATGCATGAGTTATGGGAATCACCCTAGTAAGTACTCTTGGCAACATGGATTGGCATCGACAAACGAGATCCAGAATTCCCTAGTGAATTTTGGAGAGCTTGCATGAGTAAGTGGATACGTTTGAGCCAAGTATACTAGGGAAAGAATAAGTGAAAGTGCGACAGTGAAATGAGTTCCAACTCGTACCTTGGAAATAGGAATCAAGGAGCTACGAAATCATGAAGTCAAAGGCGCTCAAGGCACAATGGAATTAAGCTCATGGAAATGCGGCTTAGACACGCGCATCATGTCTCTTTTTAAGAGTATATCTTTGATCCTTGGTTCACCTGTAGAGCTTACTTGCATGCTATCGCTTGGTGGATATCCTCTCGGTCCTGTTTCTGTTACAAACCCTGTAAGGAGTTTGTCTTGTTTATATACTCGATCTTATCTTGGGAACCTTAGATAGAACTCTATGGATGTAAACATGTATTTGAAACATGTTATGATTGATATGGTTGCAAATGGTTGCAAGTGGTTGCTCGTGGATGCGCGAATACACATTAGATACTAGATTGACGCGGTCACGTTTCATGTTGCATATGCACGAGTATTTATACTTGTTTATGGATGAAATTGAATGTGTTGTCATGCGGATGTTGCATATGAATGAATGTTTGTGCACGCATATAGTACTTATATGACTAGGACTATTTGCATACATGTTGGATTCATGGCACTAAACATATTTTGCATTAGAAGATCATTCAAGCCTGATCATTAGCATTAGCTAAGGGGCATATACACACGCTTTGCATATGTTCATATGGCATTAGAAATCGTCTAAGGACAATGGTTGCCTGTGGATGATGTTTTGAGTAGATGGATGATGGATGGTAGGATATGTTCTTCCTAACTTGGTGATTTCGGGGACGAAATCCTTAAAGGAAGGGAGAATGTAACAACCCGAATTTTAACAACATGACTAAGACAAGAATCAAGGCAGAATTAAATTATAAAATCTGAATGAGGGAAAACGAGTTGCGCCATTGCGTTCGTCTCGGAAAAATACGTGAAATAGAGTCCGAAATTTCGTAAATCGGAGTCTGTATGACTGAGATATGGCCTCGCGAAGTTTCACGAAAAATTCAAATTCAAAACAGATTCAAATTTCAGAAAATCAGGGTAGGCGGGAAAAATCCCTCCCAGACTAGGTCGACCAGGGGGTCGACCTGGGTGTCGACCTGGGTGGGACCAGGTCGACTAGGAAGTCGACCCCAGGGTCGACCTGGGGGTCGACCTGCCTGGTCGAACCCAGGCAGCCTGGTGCACCTGTTTTGCTGTTTGGCTCGATTTTGGAGGCTTGTGACGATTTCTGAGGGCTTGGATCTATCCTAGGGTTAATCTAACGGCCTAAACTACTCCTAATCTCTAAAAAAAAAAGACCCCTAAGCCTACCCTAAACCCTCACAAATCACTCTTGCAACGAAGTGCTGCCCAAATCTACATTGATCATGGCCTCCATCCCCAAATTCAAGAGCCTATGCATTCAAACTAGATCCAAGGCGAAGGTGCAAGATTTCTACACCAAATCAAGGGTTTTGATCATCGTCTCAACATGGATTCTTCGACAAGACGATTCATGCTCCTAAATCTCTAAGCCATGCTATGTAAGTTCTAGCTACTTCGAGATGTTAACGGTAGTTTAATTATGGCATGGAATAAAATGTGGTTAAACATGAATGCTATAACCTATGCGAGCCTAGTTTGCTCCTTTAACATGAACATATGACTTTGGGTTATGTGGTAGCGACTAAACCATGCTATTCATGTTGCATTGGACTTAGTTTTCCATGCAAGATTGGACCTTTACTTGTAGTATGATAGCATGAACACTTAGAGCCACTTTGACTTGTGAAATAGTTGCATAAATTGGACTTTGGGGCTTATGCATGTAAATGAAACCAACCCCCTTATGATATCATGTTTATATAAGGTCAAATCCCGTTATGACAATATGCATGTTTGTGGCCAAATTTCCTATGATAATATGCAAGTTTGTGGCCAAATCCTTTATGACATTATGCATGCTTGTGGCCAATCCCTTTTTGTTTTGTTATGCATGCTTATGGCCAATCCCTTTTTGTTTTGTTATGCATGCTTATGGCCAATCCCTATATGACACTATTGTTCATGTGTTAAGGCCAAACCCCCTTATGATACCATGCATGTTTGGAGCCAATCCCTTTTGTGGCATCGTGCATGTTTTGGGGTCTACATGTAGCCATAGTATACCTACTATGTTGACTCACTTTTACTCAAGTGAAAACACGATTTTGGGGTAGTTAGACAAACGCGAATGTGACGCGAAAACTTGACTTGAAAGTGGCACGAAAACTTGACATGGAGTTGCATGAAAATGTGGCACTCTTGGAAACACTTAAACATGAACATGACACGTACGAAAATATGTGTAACACCCGGTATGTTGAATAACTTGTTATAATATAAAACATGGCAGAATTAAATTTTAAAATCTGAATCAGGGGAAACGGGCTATGCCATTGCGTTCGTCTCGGAAAAATACGCGAAATAGGGTCCGAAATTTCGTGAATCGGAGTCCGTATGTCCGAGATATGGGCTTTAGAAGTTTCACGAAAAAACAGAAAATGAAACAGATTTCAAAAATGCAGATTATGGGCTAGGCGGGAAAATTCCCGCCAGACCCAGGGAGTCGACCCGCCCACCAGGTCGACTAGGGTGTCGACCCTAGTGTCGACTTGGGGTCGACCTCCCTGGTCGAGCCTAGGTGACCTGGGTGCACCAGTTTGGCTTTTGGGCTGTGTCTGGTGGCTTGTGACGAGATCTGACGGCTCTAACCTAATCTAGGGTTAATCTAAGGGCCTAAACTACATCCTAATTCTATAAATACACCCTAAGACTACCCTAATTCATACT